>OY856411.1:16592500-16795000 GCA_963693085.1 Alisma plantago-aquatica
GCCACATAACATAAACCCACTTTTGAAAGTCTGACTTTCTGGGGTTGTACTGTAAGAAAATAAATTACTTTGGGAAACTCCCAAAATAATAAGGAGATTTGCTTTGTCTGCACTTACACGGGAATCCATTTGCATTCAAGTTTGTCGTCTGTTGTATTGCCCAGCTATTCATGCTTAGGCTAAAGAGATAGACCAGGAATCTATCCTATTTTTGTTTGGCATGGCTCTTCTGCTTCACATTATATCGAGGACTATCTTTTCGTAAACTGGATTTCAGGACTGAGTGATGATTTACACCATAATATACTATGTATTCTGCCCCCTCAATTGTCACATTTTTTCAATGATCCCTGTATATTTCCTGATCGAGTTACACAGAATCTGCCAACTCTACTTTGCATTACTTAGGTATCAAACTCTGGCATCTATAAGCATATTATTACTTTAGTATTAAAGTTTGGCATCTATTAGCATATTTTGTGGTCTTAAAAAGAGTGCCTCCCCATACACCCTTATCTGAGGATCTGCGTAAATCTATTAATGTAGGACAGAAACTCCCATGCATTGTTCAAAATTTTGTCTAAACGGGCAAATATTTGACAAAAAAAACTGTACTCAGTGACTAAGGATACTAAGATGCACTTGACTATCCATTTTTTTTACTCCTTAATGTATTATATACTACCTAAGTCATAACTTTGCTTAATTTTGTGTCTAAAAGTCTAAACGTTGTGTTTGCAAACTGTCATGATGCCACATAAATATCGCCATTGAAAATCCCCATTGAAACAGTTCAGTTTCCTCTCATGTAGGATACCACCCCACACATATCCAATTAACATGTTATTGCATAAAAAAGTGTAGTTGCACTAGTGATTAGCCTGATAAATTTCATGAATTAATTCATTCATGTTAGCCTTGAAATGCCAGTAAGGCATCCGTCAAAATTTCATGATTTTTTTTTGTTTGTAAATTTTGTTTCTGTGCCCATCGAAAGCACATCAACATCATACTTATTCCTCCTTGCTCCCATGAGAGCCCGGTTAGGGTTTGGTTAGGACTATTAGATGTTTTTATCTATATTAGGTGTTTTTGTGAATTATATGGAGTTATTATTAATTGTAGGGAGTTTGTAGATATTCCAGTTCTGATCTGAAGCTCTAGTTTTATCTGTTTACTTGAGGTTTATTATTTTGTTGGTTGTTATTAAGTATCTAGTTGCAAATGCCACTAAAGTGATGTTGGTGTAGTGGCGTTTGGCCTCTTCCAAGAAAAAAACATAATGTATTGTTCTCGAATAGTACGCTACTTTCACCACCTATCTATTGATTTCCATCTATTTCTGTCCAGATCTTCTCCTTTCTTAGAATTTTCTCTCTCCTCCCTCCGGATCTCCCTGCCAGCTTCCCCTATCTCCCTCTCTTATATTGTTCTTCTTTTCCTCTCTTTTCCCCTTTTCTCCCCTTCCTTTTCCGACACTATATCACCGTTAGAGCAGAGGCAATTGCAACCGGCAACCGCCACCCTACTTTTAGGGGGACAATGCCACCTCCTCCATGCCTTCTCTAATGTGACAGTGACCGACCTGAGATTGACCCCTACCACCGCCAAGCCCCAACCCTCCAACAATGCCCCTCTCTAACAAGGGCAACGATAGACCATCACCCGCACACTCCATCCATCCCCACATGACGAGTGTGATTCATACTCCCCTAAGGGCACTAGGGCCCCACCCCCTCTAATGGGAGTTGTATAGGACAAAGCAGCCACACATATAGGGCAAAAGGCCCCGTTGTTAGTGGCGTCTGCCAGCCACCACTGTAGCCGCAATTCAATGTTGTTCCCAATGCCCAAATTGATCACCACTTCCTGTGCTTCATCCAAGACAACCATGGTTCAATACAATGTATTCGTGATTTTGGACATCACATCAACTATAAAGAAATCCACAGGCACATGCGGCTCCATAGCCCCATGGTGCATAATGAAGCTTACTTTATTAACTTCAAGAACGCCACTTGCTGCGCCACAATTTTGAATGCGGATGGTGTTGGAGCTTTGTTCTACATTGCAGGAGATCTAAAATGTACTTCACATCTACATGGATGAATAGAATCTACCTTTTTGTGTGCTACTAGAGGATATCTCCACACTTGTAAGAATTTAGGATAAATTGTCTGAGCATTGTTCCAAGTTGCAAGTTTAACCGCCAACACTCTACCTTGACCATTCCATGTCGCATTCATGCTCTTATCCGACTGTGCCGACAATGACGCAACCATGCCAACACGTCATCTAGCACCTGAACTTGGTGCTAACAATCGGCGTTGATGCATACGTCGATGAAATGGATTTGAGAATTCTCCCCTTCCAATGGCCCGACTATTATGATTAAGCTGGCACATTGCACGTTTAGCTGTAAAGCCCAGACGACACAACGAATGACCAATCAAGTTGCTGGTTCTGCCATATAGCACCCACGATCTAATGTGGAACACGGACTCATGTCTTGGATCACCCACTAAACTTGTCGGAGGCGTCTTTTGAAGATGAAGGGGGTTGATGTGGGATAGAAGCTCCCGCCAGATCCCGGTTATGGTTGATTGAATCAGTTACTTGATTTCCTGAGTTGTAGGAGCTTATTATTCATTTTAGGGACTTTGATGATATTTTGGGGATTAATTCGTAGTTTCAAGTTTTCTTAGTCTAGTTGAGTATTTTTTGTTAATTAGTGTGTTCTATTGATAGGAACTCCTCCTTTCTCAACTCATCAGATCTCGCCAGTACAACCTCCTATAGGTTTTGTTACTGAGATATCTTTTTCCCCCAGGATTTCATGGGTAATCACAAATGTCATGGTAATTCGGGCTTTAGTATTTTATTTTAAAAACAAGCCTTGAAGTATGCGTCTAGACAGAGGATTTATTATTGAGTTTGACTTTTGAGGAATTGCATTCCCTCCAATTGTCTAGTCTCTAATCTTGTAAGCACGAGAGTCTTAGTACATGTACATTATTTCATGGTTCTCAAATATTCTTGGAAAAAATCATTTTAGCCATTTACAGAACTAGAGTAAGATCATCCTTCCATTTATTGGCAGGCGGCTAGTTATAGTACTACTTTAGCTGATAAGTAATTTATTCACATATGCACTAGCCTAGTTGACGCAGAGTGGTACTTGTCTATTTTCTAATCTCTTTATATCCTTGTGCCACTGCCATGCCATAGATAGAGAAAACTACGTCCTATTTTTTATTATTATTGTGATGCCATAACATACTTTCGACCAAAAGGGGAAAAAAATTGTGAAGACAAATCATTGATAAAGAAGACTTTTAAGTCTTTTATTGCTAATATCATTTATGCCATATTTCACGTCTTTGCGGCGAATCTCAGTTGGTTGTGCAGAAATTAAATCGCAGAGCACTGTTTAATACATGTCCTATTTATCAGCTGAACAATCCACGCTTTGTATTTACCTGCTGGACAATTTAAACATTCACATCTGAACCACAAATATATTTTACCTGCTCCCCCAGCTCCCGGCATCCAGGGTTAGGACAGTCAGGCTTCACAGTCAGATCTCTTAACTGAGGGGATTCCATGATACTGAGTTCTCTCTAGTCTGCAGTTCAATGATACATTTGTTTGTTGGCTTCAAAGTCAAGTCTGCATCACTTTTGTTTTGATATTCTTCCTCTGGTTACATGCTGGTATGTACTGGATAAGGACTCTTTAACCACAAGCGGAGTTGTAGACTTGACGGCTCCCGTTTCACAGGTAAAAACAGAGATGCATTTTGGCTGACTATATACTTGTAAAGAGTTTGTAAAATTATGGATCACTTTGAAATTTTTTGTTTTGTATGTAAAATATTTTCTGCCTGCTTGAAATTGGTATGCTCATGCTGCAGTTAAATTAAACAGGAATTCATCTTCAGTGCAATGAGGACAAGTTGGAGAGTACCTGTAGATAATGGTAATTATAATAAACAGGGGGAAATGCATCGTGCGGTTGGGTTGTCTTTTTGCAACAAAGAATTAAAGACTCTCTGTGCTGTAGAATTAAAGACTTGGTGTGCTGTTTGTAGTCGTATAGGCATGCATCTTTTCTGGTACTAGATTGCTCTTCTACCCTATGATCATCCGCCAGTTTTTTTTGTCAGTGAGTACATTTTTTCTTTGAGTACGTGGCAGGCAAAATTGGATGCCCCGCTTTTCTTATTTTTGGAATATGAAACGTAATATATGTCATGGATTTTCCCAAGGCAATGAGACCTCTTTGTGCGCGGCTGTTAATTTGTATATGCGCTTCCACTAGAGGTTTGCTCTGGTGTTAGAGCTGCCAACACTAGCGGATAAGATTCGCTGAAGATACGTTTGATACTCAGGTTAAAGGAAAGTGGAGAATATTGGCTGAATAGGCTCTAGGCCTCGTCTCTGTAGTCCAAGTTACGGGTCTGCCCGGTCATGGACCCAATTCTAACTAATATAGTCCAATCCAATGTGTTGTATAAATAGGACTGTGACCTAAAGAACGATGAACTGAATGCTTCATTCAAATATTCAGTCAACTCAACGAATTGACTCTCCCGCCTCTCTTGGGCCTTTTCACCTCTTTCTCACTATTTTGTATTTGAAGCCCTAATTCTGATTCCAATCTAGGAATCTACACCGTGAAGAATTCCCTTCCTCTATTCTCCTTCCATTGAAGCCCCCCTCTATTGTCTATAGGAAGTTTGAAATACTTAAATAATGAATCTTGTAATGAAATTGACATTGTCGAGCGCCAAGTATCTTGTCCTCATTGAGTCAACTCAGTGAATTTTCTCGCTCAAGCTCAAAAAACCAATTAATTGTAATGAGAGGTTCAAATCCCAACCCTAGACTGGCAATAATGGTCTTGAAGCCTTCATAGATGGTAACAAACTAGTTCTTGAGATCTTTCTTGTTGATGAGGAAGGTAATGATACACCTAGCCTTGATTATGTTGTTCGGGTGCTTACTTATAGACTAGTGAAGGGGTGGATCATGGGAACCCTTATTGAGGAGGCTCTTGGTGTTGTTTGTGGAATAGCTACCTCATCAGATATAGAATGCCCTAGCTAAGAACTTCTGTGTATGTGCACAATCAAAAGGCTTTAAGTTAGTGATTAGATTGAGAAGAATTCAAAAAGGAAATAGATACATTTCTCTCTTTCATTGTGAATTCAAGTATATATGCGATAAGAAAACCTACATTCAACGATGATAAGGATTATTTCTTGCTTAGTGGCATCATTCCAGACTATGAAAACTATATTGCACTAATGATGCGAACTCCTCCACGTTTGATGCAGTCTCTTCCCCACTCAAAGATCATGAGATGGGGAAACCATCTAATGAATCCACACTACAATTGTTAGGACTAGCATTCCTAGGCCAACACTATGCATGAGGTGGATACAATCCTAATGGATCTCGAATCAGGTCTAATTATGTAGCACCTATACCTTGGCAATTCTCCCAACACAACTATGAACAAGGCATTCTAGGAAGCACACTTGGTAGATTCACATCACATGGAAGAGGTGTTAATAGGGGTGTCAAACAAAATGATCAATGTAGGTAGATTCTTTTGTGTCAAATCTATAGTAAGTATGGACTTGATGCCTTGTGTTGCATCGGTTTGATAATGGTGATCGATGTATTTAGATCCCTAAAACCTTCACATAAGATACCATAGCTCTTATTGATCGAGATCCTAACACCTTGGTGAGTGGTACGTTGATATATAAGCCACAACCGTATCATGCAAGATCTAGGTATCTAACTAGAATCATTTCTCATAAGTGAAATGAATTCATTATGGTAGAAAATGGTTGATTTCTTTCAATCATACATATTGGAGATTTATTTTGTAAGACTCCTGACCTAACTTCACCCCTTATTCCTGTTCTATTAACCCTCATCTCATGTTTTGATGCTTGTTATAGTACATGCTTAGTTGGTGAGTGTTTTGCTTGTGGGCTCTTGTACAAATTATCCATGGTTGAGGGTTTCCTCGCAATTTGTACATGTCATGCTGTTTGCCTTCTTATTTCCTTTGCGTTGTTGAAGGTGAATTCACATATTAAGTGGTCTAACCTAGCATCACTGCCCTTTTGTCAGTTGAGAACCCATTGGGGTGGTCTGACCTCCCATTAGTGGAAGACCGATGGAAGTGTGCATGGCTTCTCGTCAGTTGAGATCCGACGAAGCCCTTTTGCCTTTTTGTCGACTCCTGTGAACTTGTCTTTTTGTTGGTCGAATACCGATGACGTTGTTATGTCTTCCCACCGTTAGCGGGCTGATGAAAAGAGGCAACAACGTAACCTTGGTGTTTTTGTCAGTTGTCTACTGATGAAATGACTGGTTGGTTGGATGGTAAGTTTCGTTGAGTACTGATGGGAAGCTTACACCACATGTGTAAATGGTATTATATGAGATGGTTTTCTAAGGAGCTTGAACCAACAACAACAATCAATGAGTTTTCTATTTATGTCTACCAATGGGATGTCTGGCTATGAGTGTGTAATGATGGAAAGTTGGGGTTCATCTACCAATGAGACGACTGAGTGACGAAGGTACAACGTTTGACCGTCGACGTGACAATTTATTCCTTTTTTTCTCTCTTCTGAGGCTATATATACCTCTTGTCCTTCTCTTCTCACTTGTGCAAATTGAGCTTGGAAGTGTTGTTGCTGAGCGAGACACCATCGGCTGATGACAACCGATGATATTTCTATCTCCATTGGTCCGTGCTTCCGACGTTGTTTAGCCTTTGTTTGCTTCTTCACTGAAGCGTGATGTGCCATTACACTGCTTCTAAGCTTAGATCCAAGTAAGTCGAACCTCACTCTTGTGATCTTTTAGCTTGTTGTCCTTCTTAGAAGTTTCCTAGGTATTTTTTTTCTAGGGTTTTGGTTGCAGAGTTTTACCCCATGTTTCTACCTTTATCTTGTTTGTTGAGTTGCCTTTGGTTGTGAATTAGCAGTTGTAGAGCATGGATGAAGGGGAGAAGCTCAGATCTTAGATAGTTTGCCTCTGGCTCCAGAGTTTGTTATAAAGCTTGGAGCTTGCTTTTTGTGCATAGACTTGTTTCTGTCTTTTTGCGAGTAATATAACATATGGCTTATTTATTGGCCAAAAAACTAAAATAGCATGCTTGGACATTTTAATTACCAAAATGGCATGATTCAGAACTTAATTCCCAAAATGGCACGTTTCTGAGGCAATACGTCCCCAAAATGGACACATTACTTCTGGTGGGGCCAATACGTCCCCTCGGGAGACACATTGCTACTTTAAAAAGCAATGCGTCCCCAATGGGGACGTATTGTCTCCAGCAGAGCAATGCGTCCCCAGTGAGGACGTATTGCTCTTTTTTATTTATTTATATTTTTTAATTATGATACCATGTATATTATATATACATATATATGTTAAATTACTAAATGAATATAATCTATATTAAATTATATACAATTAGCCATATATTTAAAATAATATCTGAAGATAATAAAATAATAACATAATATTATATTTATTAAAACATAATATTTATAAATGTAGATAAAAATATTTAAAATTAATGGATATAATACTAAAATTATATAATAAAGTTTAAAATTATAGAAATAAAAGAAAATATATACATGTATTTATTTGTAAACTTAGAAAAAAAGGAAACTAATATAGCAATAAAAATAAGAAAATACTAAAATAAAAACTAATATGGTAGTATATAAGACACGTTGGTGCACATAAAATACACACACACACACAGACACACACACACACACACACACACACACACACACACACACACACACATATATATATATATATATATATATATATATATATATATATTAAAGGTATGATACATAATATCAAAAAAATCAAAATAAAATGTCAACTATATAAAGTAAATATACATGATCAATAACAATAGATAATCAAAATAAAATATAAGATACATATGATCATAAATGCAACACATAAAAAATTGTAATATATTATGAAGCAAACTTTTTTATTATGTCTAAAAAATAATATAATAACATAAATCATAATAACATAATAATATTTGTAACTTTTTATCCAGTTCAGAGACAAATATAATATGATAAAATCAAATATATAATGATTTTTTTATTTAATTTAAAATTATATGTATCATATATTTTAATTTGATTGTTTATTGTGGTTGTTATAGTATATTTTACTTTGCATAATTGACATGTTTATATTTTTTGATATTATATTTCGTGGCTATATATATACATTTATACATATTATATATATTTATATATATTGTGCATATCAACATGTGCTATATGTTGCTATATTAGTTTTTTTTCTTCTTTTTTCTAAGTTTACAAATAAATATATACATGTATATGTATATATGTATATATTTGTTTTATTTCTATAGTTTTAAACATTACTATATAATTTTAGTGTTGTATCTAAATACTTCTATTAAATTTATAAATATTATGTATTAATGAAATATAATATTCTATTATTATTTTATTGTGTTCAGGTATTATTTAAAATATATGGTTGATTGTATATAAGTTAATGTAGATTATGTTCATTTAGCAATTTAACATATATATATATATATATATATATATATTTATATAACATACATGGTATCATAATAAAAAAAGTAAAAAAAATAAATAAAAAAGCAATACATCCTCATTGGGGACGCATTGCTCTGCTGGAGGCAATGTGTCTCCACTGGGGACACATTACTTTTTTAAAGTAGCAATACGTCTCTCGAGGGGACGTATTGGCCCTACCAAGAGCAATGTGTCCTCTTTGAGGACGTATTGCCTCAGAAACATGCCATTTTGGGAATTAAGTTTGGAATTGTGCCATTTTGGTAATTAAAATACCCAAATATGCCATTTTGGTTTTTTGGCCTTATTTATTACATGTTATATGTTTGCATGGCGTAGATCTTGCTGTCAAATACATTAAAAAAGTGCTAAAAATGGTGGCTTTGTGTACCTTGTGCGTTTTGCAACCGGAGCAGATCTATACAGCTCCCAACATCTGTACGCCAATCCATAAACGAACCATGACATGAGGTCTTGCAGAGCCTTCCATGTTGGAATTGATCCGCTGGAAAGTGTAACAGACCCGGTGGATTACAATCTCCCAAAGCCGAATAATCGGTCAACACACTACAATACCAAGAGAGATACCTAAGATGATCCTTCACCCATTCCTGGAGAAGGGTCTCCAATAACTCCTCAGAATCAGGGTAAGCGAGTCTTGGAGATGATCATATGAACGTCAATTTGAGAATAGTACTTCCAACGAAGTCTATGACATCCGGGCGGTTGTGTCTATTCAAAGATTGTTTCTATCATAGACGGGTTCCCTTTTGCTACCTATTTGTATTCTTACGATTGACATGTTGGGATTACATGCTACGAGTACCCTTCTTATACGTAAAAGATGACTATTTGTTCTTTTTTTTAGGAAAGGTAATGTTATATAATTAAAAAACACATCAAGCAAGCGAAAACCTACTTATGTGGAGTACCAACAGAGAGTTTAAGAAGAAAGAAAACAGCAGCTGAAAGAAGAAAAAAAACTGAAAAAAAAGCATAAGGAGACATAATTCATCTAGCTGGGGGGAGGCACCCCTTAAGACAAACCTCCTATCAAAAATATAATGTTTTTGCATCCTAGAGATTTTCCTAATTTGACCAGCCCTTGATTTAGAGAAGAAATCAAAGAAGTTGCTGCACTAAGCTGACCCCAACCTCATCGTCCACCATAGCTTTAAGATCACAGAGAAAAGCTGCTCCAGATTCACCTTCTTCCGATTCATCCATTTTTCCTACTGCTATTATTCCTGCAGTTTAGTAAGGATGTGAAGATCGACATCTATTTGTGTTATAATAATTCTTGCCAACTTTTTGATGTTGTTGAAAGTTCTATTGTTCCTTTCTTTCCAAAGATTCCAGCAGATTGTGATGAAAAGATCGTTGCTTTTGAAATTTCTATAATGTCTTGAAGGTGTTATTTGGATGGGGAAAATGGCTCCCTGGAGATCAGGAAGGCAATTTCGCATGAAGTGTGAAAAGATTGCTTGAGAGAATGTGCATTTAAAGAAGATGTGGATGACCGAATCACTATTTTTTTCACAAAGGGCACATCTAAAAGGTCTAATGAAACCCTTTTTTGTGATGTTTTCATATGTAAGAAGTTTATTATGTAAAAGAAGCCAAAAGAAAGTTTTGTATTTTTGTGGCCATTTTTGTTTCCAAAGCTTAGTTGAAGATGGGGAGATACCTCTGAAAGAGAGAAAGTTGTAAGCTAGTTTGACCGAATACACTTTCCCCCACTTCCAAGAGATGTTTTTTGAGGTGTTGTTTTCCAAAGAACTAGAGAGGTTTCTGAATTCATTTTGACTTACCTGGGAAAGGATACATCTTTTGAATGAGTTTGATCTGTTACTAGTGATGAGCGAAAGGGCTTTATCAATTTTTAGGTTGAGGAGTTTTTTTGGAATAGACCATGATGTTTTGAGATTTAAAACAGAGCTGTTTTCATACCATGGATCAGACCAGAAGGAGATGTTTTTGTGAGAATGGGGAGGAGTAATTAAGATTTGTAAAATCATTTTTATATTTTTATTTATGAATTTCTAGAGTGGGGAAGATGATTTCCGTTGGATTTGGTGCCAAGGAGGTGAGTTGTGGTAGTATTTGTTAGTGATGAGATTAGTCCAGATTTTCTTTTTATTTTGGGTAAGACAGTCAATGATTTTGGCAATGAGGCAGAGAGAATGTGTTTCAATGTTTATAATTCCCCAACCTCCTTGATCAAGTGGAGCTGAAATCGTTTTCCAATTAACTAGATGATAGTGTTTCCCAGGTTTATCTAGATTTTGGACATTGTTCCAAAGGAAATTTCTTCAGATTTTGTCTAGTATGGATTTAGTTTTTGAGGGTAAGGATATGCAGCTTAAGAAGTGGGTTGTTATAGGTGTGATGACACTATTTAGCAGGGTGAGCCTCCCCGAGAGATTAATGAAGTTGTTTTCCCAGCTGGAGGGTTCAATGTTTATTTTTGAAATTATGGGTTTCCAAATAACATTGGAAATGTTATATGGGGTGATAGGGAGACCCAGGTACTTGATCGGGAAATCTTCTGTTATGCATTTTAGGAAGTCTTTTAGGTTCTCCAAAGACGATTGTTGAATGTTTACCCCAAAAATGGAGGATTTTTGAATGTTTACTTTCAGCCCAGAGATATAAGAGAATATACCTATGATCCTAAAAATATTTTGGACAAAGGATATATCTGGTGAGGAGAAAATGATGGTGTCATCAGCGAATTGAATAATGTTCTCCTTGCAGACATCAGGAGCCGAAATGAGTCCGTTTTGCCTTCCCATATGAATCATGCGAGAGAGAATGGTGGTTAATATGATGAAAAGGTAAGGAGATAGAGGGTCCCCTTGTCTAAGTCCATTTGAATTATGGAAATAGCCAAAAGGAACGCCATTGATGATTGTGGAGAAGTGATTTGTAGAAATACACGCATGGATCCAAGAGGTCCATTTGTCAGGGAAATCAAAACCCTTGAGAGTCTGCAGCAGGCATTTCCAGTTAACAAAGTCGAATGCTTATTCAAAGTCCAGTTTGATGGCAAGGAGGGGTTTTTTTTGTGTGACAGAGATGGATTGTTTCATTTACCATTAAAAAGGCATCTTGAATGCTTATGTTTTTTAGAAAGGCGGATTGGTTAAGAGGAATGATGTCGTCCATGAGAGGTTTGATCCTATTTGCCAAAGTTTTTGCAACGATTTTGTAAGAGGTGTTTATGAGACTGATAGGTCTGAAATGTGAGATTAATTCTGGTTTACTATTTTTTTATCAGAGAGATGAAGGTTTTATTGATGTATTTGATGATGTTATGAGGGTTTGGACTTGCGTGGAAGGCAGAAAGAAAAGCAAGAAAGTCATGTTTATAATGGTTCCAGTTTGCCAAGTAGAATTCCGCATTTAGACCATCAGGACCAGGAGATTTATTTTTACCGAGATCAGAGATGGCAGATTGTAATTCCTCAAGTGTGAAAGGTTTAATGAGTTCGTGGGGGTTCTTTATTTTATTTTGACATAGCTTACTGTGGTAAGAAAAGCTTAATGATTTCTTAACACTGAAATATGATATGCATGTATGAAACATGTTAACTTGTAAGTTGATTTCGCCGGTTGTACACTTTAATTACATGACTTGAAATCATTCTAATGTTGCAATGTTGCTGGAAATATGTAAAAATGGCTCCTATAAAGGAAAAAAGAGAGTTCCAAATCTATTCTTGCTATTTGGATATGTTACCTAAAGGTGCAACAACTGATGGTTTTCGGGAGACAGGTTATCCTTGTTATTTAAAGGATACAGTCATGCAGATCGCCTTGATGTGAATGTAGGTGGTAACATGTATGCCTTGCCTTGAGAAGTTAAGCCGTGATGGCTGAACATTTTTTATTTTGTGAAGTTACTATTGCCTAATCTCCACTTACTTCCTGCTATTGTGCTTTACACCCTGGTTGTCATAGTCTTAGGGTAATGAATCTAAGCAATAAAAAGATGAACTATACCCTAAGTTTGCAGATCTATTCCCCCTAGGTCATTAGGTGGATGTTGTGAAATGAGTAAGTCTTGTAGAAACATGGAATTTTGAGAAATTTCTCATAACCATATATTAGTGAATATAAGGAGACGCTTAGGATTATTATATCCTATCATCTTTAAACAATATTTGAAACTCAGTAAAGGCTGATGGTCACATATGGACATGCATGAGAAATAATACAGTGAAATGAGACATTGATATGGAGGGCTTTTACCATGTGTTTGGTGTTGTGACATGTGTACCTAGGGCGGGCATGGGATCGATGGATCCCCTTTTTAGCATATATCCACAATAAATCTACCAGAAGGCTCCTCACTTTTTTGACACCTTGTTTCAACCAAAGTTATGAGGAGAGATGTAGGGAATTTGAATATTCCTAGATCTTTCATGTTGGTCACCCATTGAGGAAGAGAAGAGGCAGGGGTAGGTCATCTCTGAGGTAAAGTTTAGGAGAGAGTATGTGAATAAATACTTTCTACTATCTTTTTTGGATGAGAAGATCACACAATTTGAGCAAATCCAACCGTGGACGATGATGGTGAACAAAAATGAAGCTTGTTTTCTGGGGTTATTGCAATTTGCCCGCATATGACACCGATCGAAGAAGAGGAGACCCAAAAATTTGGTAAGGGCCTTAATGTTGAGTGGTGAGGTTGGTGTCAATTTTGGAGTCACATTTGAAGTGTTCCACCTTTGGGGAGTCAATGACAAGGATTGAGACGACCTAAGTGGGCATTCACGACAACGATTCCAAAACAAAGTCAGCCATATCTTCATGACAATCCCCTAGAAGATCCAAGAAAAAAGGATTTTCTAGGCCATCTACGCCTCAATACAGGAAATTCTAATAGATTTCAGCAATGTCAGGGCTGAGGATACAACAACAACAACAGTCTCAGTGGTTGCCTAGCATCGAACAAGGAAGAGGACTACCACCATCTAGGGAATATAGTTCTAGGTCTGTCTTTATGATAGGACCAGAAGGGCCATAGGGTTCACCGTAGTGTAAGTTCTTTTATTTCCATCTGTAGGTGTGAGGATGTTCTGTCCTAAGTGGAACGAGGAGGTATCTCAAACTCAGGGACAAAATGATAGAAACAATAACATTTGTATGGCGATAGAAGTGGCAGTTGGCATGGACATATTTCTCAACCTAGACCGTCTATATTCGCATGGAGAGGTCAAGGTAGAGGGAGATCCCCAACCACTGCCCACTTTTACATGATGATGCAACACGAGGGTGTTGTCAATCCTCAAGTTGTTACATGTTAGATGAAACTTTTTCATTTAGACTTAGTCTGCTTCTATGTATGTATGTATTTTGGTTGATCCGGGATGCGACATACTCATTTTTCATCTGGGAGGTGATTGTATGATATAGCCTACCTATTTGCCGTTGACCTAAACCTCTCTTCCTTGATACCCCTTTAGTTGGATCCAAAACTGTGCGTGAGGTCTGCCCATCATGTGTTCTCATCTTCTCTGAGTGGAACATCCAAGTGGATCTGATGCCACTTGAGAGGTATGGTTGGATGTGATGCTTAGGATGGACACATTAGAAAACTATTTTGGCGGTGTCGGATTATAGGTCCAAGGTTTTTGAGTTTTGGTTAAAAATGTCTCTTGGGCTTTCCAAGGAGATTGAAAGATTCATCCTACGTATTTGGTGTTTGTTGCTATAGTTGAGAAGTTGACGAGGTAGGATTATGAGGCTTTTTTTGCCAATGTGGTAGATACTAAGGTAGCAAGTCCTAGTACTTGTGAGGTATGCGTAGTTTGAGAGTTTGAGGATGTCTTTCTTGACGAGTTTCATGGCATTTCCTATCCTCAAGAGATTGGCTTTGAGATCAATCTTTGTAACACCCCTCCAATTTTATACATGTCAGCAGAAGCAAACCACAACTTACCCATAACATGTGTCACTTGGCTTGTAGGAATACACAAAACATGATACATATAAAAATCAGATAAATGGAACATTGTGCATTAATTTAAAAGAGATTCATACAATGTTCATAAAGGGAAAACATAGTGCCTTATCTTGATCGAAAACCTAATACATATAGTCTAGGAAATTCCAAAGCATCAGATGCTAAACTACACTAGATAAAATCTTTTCAAGAATGGTAGATGACACCCACCAAGCTACAATCTTCTCTGGTGTCAGCTACATTGAAGTGCTCCCTTCAGTTCTCCTTGGCTCCTTGGGCTAGGGGTATCTCGTCTCACAACCATGTAAAAAGAAAACAACATCGTATGTAAGAAACATGGCGTATGTTATATATTGAAAAGTAAATATAGTTCTTGAATTGAAAAGACTGAACACGACTTTTATTTCGTAACTTCATGGTCATCTTTCATCATTAAATTACATGACTAAATTGAGAGTAATTCTATATGAGCCTCCCTCTATGATCACCCACTTAAGGGCATAAAATGCTAAAAATCCCTTGAGTGATAGGAAAGTCATTGAATTACTTGATCAAGAAGCATATAATTTTGCTTCAATTCTTCCAGTTACATAATTATCTTAACTTGATTTCTTAACATGATGGGAAACACTCACTATTTAACATGACAAGATTTCTCCCTCTATGAACATAAGCATGAATATGATTCTTGAATATGAATATTGAATGTTACTTGAACATGATGTCCTAATGACTTCTTGATCATAGTATTAGACATAACATGTATATGATGATATCTACATGACATTTATATAGGACAATAAACAAACAATGCATATACAACATGTATTGAACCATCATTATCCATGACCATTAATCATTAAAATAACCCATGAATCATAATATATATTTAATTAAATATAATGGTATGACCCACTTATATAGCGCCAAGAAAATCCTAGTTCAACTTTCTTGGTCCCGATTCAAAATGTAATTCTCCTTTAGTTAAGATCACTCTCATCAATTTCTAAATTAATTAGTGTCTAGAACCTAATCTAGGGATTTCATGAAATTAGCGTCTGTTAATGTAGGGTTCATGGTCTGAAAGCCATAAAATTGAATTCCTCAGAAAAAAAATCTTTCCAAAACATTTTTAGTGATTTTTCTCACCAACAATGGATCTATAATGAATTTCAAAAGATCCACTAATCAAAGATTTGAGAAAATATACAACTCTAATTAGAGGGAAATTCTTTCTTGTGGGGCTCTTGCCTAGTTGGGTCAATCAAGGTCATCCATGTAGGTTAGGGATGCTCAAATCAAAACATGCAATTTTGCTATTTGAGACAAATGCCACAGACCGAATTGTCCAATATAGCGTGACATGAATTAAAGGACTAGATGGGCAAAACATGAAAATAGTGCCCAGCTTGTTCATCGGACAAGCATCCATGGACAACCCAATGGAGATCTAAAACCTCGATCCCAAGTTCAAAAGTGATTGGATCTTAAAAACATGATATCAGAAGTAGATTTCCTTGAGTTGTGTCCATCTCAAAGAGCATTGACTTGGGACCTACATTGGACATACCCCCAACTGACTCCTTTCTGCCATGAAAGAAACATGGGATCATGTCTAAAAGGACTAGGGATCCAACTAGGACCTACTACAAACAAAACCAAACATGCAGTGGACATCAAGGCACCTTGTCAAAGGTGAACAAGTAGAGAAACTCGAGAAGGGAGGCAATAGAGTGGTAATTTCCATCGAGATGGAAACAATAAAAATGAACTGTGAAAGGGGAAACAAGGATACCTATAAAATGGGCACAATTGAACGGATGCAACATGTTCTTTGAGTTTTGAGGGATTGCACGACAACTTCCTTGAGATTCCTGACGGTTTGAGTGACCTTGGTGGTAAACATGGTTGAGTATCCAAAAACTGGTTTGTGGTAATGATGAAGGGGATCCAATCAACAAGATGGTGACAACTTCAAGTTCCTGGATTTTCAATAATCATTTTGGGATGGTCCTTTATATAGATGGAGGTTTGTAGAAGTTTGGAGATCTTCTGAAGACTGAAACAGAGAGTGCCATAGAGTCTAAGGTGGTTGGAGATCTTTAGGGCATGAAGTCCCACGAAGGTTGGGGTCTCTGAGATTTGGAGTTGTAAGCAGATATGGGTTTGAGATCGACCAACTATTTGAAATTCTACAACAAAGATGATTTTGGGTTTCATTGAGATTGAGATTTGCAACGTTGGGAGAGATCAGGGGATGAAGGGTTGGAGCACACTGTTGGAGTCCAACTGGAACTTAAACAAGTGAAGGAGATTACATGGAAGGCGTGACTATACCCATTTTTGGAGTCTGATACAGAGAATACAAATGAATGTAGAGGGTATGTGATTAATATGAAACTAGGCCACATGACAGATAAAGCCCTCCACAACACTAGACCAAGTAATTATGATCTGGTTCATAATTATCTAGAAATAGGCTATTATCTTTATCAAATAAATAGAAGGATCTAGGATTTATCCAAACAAAACCAATTTTTGTAGGTTGCACAAATAAACTACTAGGAACTCAAGCAGTTAGTTTTTAGTTTTGAGAAACCCACAAGTCTATATTTGCCTCACTAATATTATCCTATATGTAATTATCCAAGATTATCTAATATCAATGAAATGATCAAATTGTGGGAAAGTCATTTATTGATGTAATAAAACTATACAAATTTTATTGGGATATAATATTAACATAAATTAGGTCAATTGCACTCCAAACCCTTAAGTATCACTTATTCATTAATTAGCACCATAGTTCACACAATAAAATTGTAATATGAGTACTAAGATGCAAACTATAGAGTAAAATGCATGTAGGAGCATTAAATGAAAAGGATATTTGAAAATTATGTTGGGTGCCAACTTTTAATTATAATTATTGTTTTTGGGGATGTTATAATTCTACCCATCTCATATAAAAATTTGTCCTCAAAATTTTCATGGTACTGCATGTTGGAAAATATGGCAATAGATAGATTGCGAAAATAAATTTTTTATCTATCATATTCCCCATGACAAACGATCACGTCAATAACTATATAATAAGAATGATGGTTTTTTGAAGTCATATCTTGTCTTGGAGCAAGTCCAACGACTATTACCATGTTGCAGTATCTGCCTTTCTTCAAGTCATACTCGGACGACGTCAGCAATGACTCCTAGTTGATCACCATGAACACCAGCTTGATGTTATCCTCTTAATAGCAGACAACGGCCTCCTTGCCTCTATGGTAGTCTACACAGACAATCGAGAACTCCTATCATTCTAACAGAACTGACAAGAAGGGGTTTCCCCTTCTCGTTGGTGTACTGGCACAAACTTCCCATAATTGTTCTCCCTTGTTCTCCCTCCCTTTATCGGGTATGACTTGCTCATGTTCTCTCGATTACGACAACTAGAGAAGACAAACAATTGTCAAAGACAATTGAGTTGTGTCTGAGAAGCCCCAAGTACCCCTCTATTTATAGGAGGGCTAGGGTCAACGTTCCTAGTCTGGGTGGGAGCGGAAGGGACATAATTTCACAAATTTTTACATCCTATGAGCTACAAAATGGTCGGTTCACATGTGAACCGATTGGTTGGCATGTGAGTCGATCGGTTCAACCCTTGAACCGGTCATTTCATCATGTTTTCCAATCACAATTGTATTGCCAATTTATATCCAAATTAGTACACAACATGACATCAACACTAATCCTTGAATCAATTGAATTGATCCACCAACTGCTTGATTCACAACCTAAGTCAGTCAGTTCATGTTCCTGAGCTGATCGGTTCACTTCTTGAACCGATCAATTCTTGGTCAAGAATGGCCAAAGTTGGTTCAATTGACCTGACACATTGAAACGATCGATTCAAACTTGAACCGATTGGTTCATTGTTTGTTCAATCAAATATTCAACTAATATTGTTTAATTGAACACTTAACTCTTTAGTAATCAATTTTAAACCATATTCATGTATGAATTCCTATTCTAAGTGTATCCTATGTGTGTCACCCTATAGGTTCCAACCTACATTGACAATGAATGTCCATAACTGATTTATGACATCACAAGCAATGAGCGGTATCTAACAACACATCATTGTTACCCAAGTAATCTTGAAAGTTGGGGAACAACTTCAACCCACAATATGTGATTAGTGTTACAATGATTGTATAATTCATTTGTTATTGATATCCAAATTGAACTCGAGGCATGGAATCATCATCCTCTCAATGTTCAATTCATGGTACTTGAACTAGAGCTAACTGTCTAAGATATATGTGACCTCAATATCATATATTGATTCACATGCGCATGCACATGCTTTTCTCAGTCTCGCATATCAAGTGTCCTAGATATCAAACTCCAGTACGAGGGACAAATCACATCTACATCACTCGCAATCATCCCCGTGTGTCAGAATATACTCAAGCATCACATTTATGGTAACCCTTATTCAATGTCACAATAGATGATTTCAAAGTATATTGAATGATATGTGATGAGTGTAGTGATTTCAAGTCTAAGAACTACAATCACCACCATCATTGTGAGAGATGATTTTGAGCACTAATTATGATTTCCATGTATGACTCTCATGGTGGGTCTGTCCATATATTGTTCTCTTACAAGTATCTATGTGTTTGGTTTTATATCACATATCATGATTGTGAGACTCTGTCATCAACCAACACACATTGTAGTCTTGTGTCATTGATGTCTATCAGCCTTCCACAATAGCATCCGACTAGGGACATAATATGAATGTACATACTCTTAAAATCTGTATGATCTCATTGTCCAAGTCATCAAATTGAAGACATACATCATTGAGTAATGTCACTCTTTAGAGATTCATTATGTTTCATCATTATCTCATAACTAGTTGAAATGAAACAAATTGGAAGATTAACTTTATTATAATCAAATCATTTATAAGATATGTCATCTCAATCATCATATGATTGGACCTATGGGCTTACTTACCAACATAACTCCACTTGCACTTAGAGCCAATCACCCACAAATCTTGTTCTTAGTGATCTAAATATGTCCATCATGTTTCTGTTGCCTAAGTGTTAATCCACCAGCCTAGCAACATTTTGCCTTTAGCTGGTGTATTGCATGTCTCACATCCCTTCGCTGTACGACATCTCGTATGATATGGAATTTTCGTAATATATTATCTGATATTTCTTGCCTAAATAGTGGCTCCATTGTTGTCATAATATTTCTACCGTGTCATCAATGGTTAGAACATCTATAAGTTCACCTACATGAACTTCTAGATTCATACAATATTGATTCTTGTGTTCATAACACCAGGATACTCAGTTTCTGTTGTAGATTTTAAATAATGGTTTGTAGTTCAGAAACTTTCTAACTTACAACTCTTCTTTTAAGATTACATACCGTTTTGTATTGCGATCACTGTTGTCATTTTGAAAGCTTACATTGATGTAACTCTTTATATCGAATGCCTCCTTATTGCCAAATCCAAGGAACTAATCCTCATTACTTCTCAAGTATCGATGTATGTTCTTTATGGTATTCCAGTTACCATCATTGGGATCTAAAAAATCATCTTGCTATGTCCATTACATACAAGATTATGGGATGAGTACATTATACAACATACATCATAAATCCAATTGCTGGTTCATATGGCATCTTACTCATGTTTTTCCATTCTTCATAAGAATTGGAATACATAGTTTGAGATACTAATACCATGTAGCATGGACAAATTCTCTCTCATTGAATCTTTCATGTTGAACCCTTTCAACATCTTATTGATATTTGTACTCATATTTAGGTCGTGAAACTTTCCAGAACTATCTCTATAGATCTCACTTCCTATTACATAGTGTGTTTCACCTAATACTTCATGTCGAAGGCATTTTTCCATGCCAAGTCTCAATACTTATATTCTTGGGATGTTATTCCCAATCAATATGTGGAATATTTATATGCTCCCACGAAATATTTTGTAATCACATATTTTATCTTTTATCTTGATTCAAGTCAAATACTTTGACTATCTTGTCAAATCAAAAGATTCCAGCTCTGAGATGCTTGTTTCAACCTCTATATTGAACATTGTAGCTTATAGACTTTATTTGCATCAATGAAATTATAAACTTTTAGAAACTATCACATATACATCCTCTCTAATATTCATGTTAAGGAATGTGATTTTAATCTTCATATGCCAAATCTCATAGTCTTTATAAGCTGCAATAGCAAGCGTGATGGTCGGTGAAAGGGATTTCATCAAGTTCAACACTTTGAACTTCTTTGAAAATTTTTGCAAGCAATCATCCTCTTAGGTTATCCATGTTGGTCTTCTTCTTGAAAACCCAACTTCACCCTATGGGTTTTACTCCTTTAGGTGGTACTTCCAAGATCATACCTTGTTAGTGTACATAGACTCCATGGCCTTATGCCTCTGTTCAAATTCTAGTCCCTCAATAGTTTCTAGTTGATTGTTGGCTCATCATCCTATGACCAACTCACAACTAATCTGAGTTATATGATTCATAATCTTTCAATCTCAAACATGTTCTACTAGAACTATGAGTCTTGTGTTACACAAGGAACTTGAGATTCCACAATTGTTTGTGATTTTGCTTATTCCCATTGTACCTCCTTGTTGACTTCAAACTTTTTGAGGTATACTTTACTCCCACTGATTCTTTTGGAACTCATCTATCCTAGTAACAAACACTTTTTTTGTTGGATTAGGATTAAAGGCAATATTCAACAAACTAACATTTTGTGATTTGTGGATAAACCTTTTCAAGAAACTGCTTTCTTGTATAAGGTTCAATCCTTATAAAAGTCATGTTGGGATATTTCCATACCACATCTCATATGTTGTCTTTTAAACCATTTTAAACGGTACATCATTTTAGTATAAAACATTAATCAAAAGAAAAATAGAAGATTAGATTAAATGATAATCATATCATGATTCATCATGATGTGATTCCTTCTTTCTGATACATCATCATGTTTTAGGTGGAGTTCATCATGATACACCGTCACGTTCTATCCAGAAGGTTCTCAAACTCTTAAAGTATTTCAACATTGATCATATCAAAATGTCTTAATACTTTTATAAAGTTAATTGTGTACTTCATTCGTGATCTTCTTGAACACTTCAAGAGATTCAAATCATCATATATAATGAGATCATCAATAATATAATGAGGTACAAATAACCACCTCTAACATTTATTCTGAAGGTCTTTGTACATCATTATGTACAAGTACTAATAGAATGCTTATTTTCCCACTACATGTAGTGAGAGGTGTTTTTTCATGTTGTGCATAAATAAGACTTGCATGTATCTTATTGGTTCAATAACCAAAAGAGTCTAGATAAACACCATCATGGATTCTAGAAATGCATTTCTAATATATGTTCTCCAGATGACAATGATATATATATTGATTGTTTGAGTTATCAAATTTTAATCCTTTTGGTATTTACGTTATAAAAATTTATCTCGGATCCTTCAAACAAAGATCATAAAACACTATGGGGCATTTCTACACAAGATCACATCTTTGAAAATAAAATATTAACTATTTTATTCATAACCATCCTTATCCATACAAGATGCATAAAGTAAAATATTTCTATTATTGGCATGAATGAAATAACATTTCATTAACTGTATTACACATCCTTTGTGCTAAGATAAATTCTAAAATTTGAGTGAAGTTTGCAGCAATTCTTACTCCGTTGCAACTCAAAATCCAAACTTGCCCTTTTGTAAAGGTTTCTTATTATTAGATCCTGCATATTCAAACATATGTCAGATCTACATCCGGTATCATATACCCATGATGAATAGTAATTAGATTTATCTTATAATGTTTATTCCTGAAGTACAGATCTCTATTCCCTCCTTCTGCTTTAGTTCCTCTCAGGTAGAGAGGGAAATTTCTCTTCTAATGTCCAGGTTGGTGACAATTGCCTCCCTTAGTCACTCCTCCCTTTGCCTTGAGTGTTGAAGACTTGGGCTTTTGTTCAGCTTTAGAATTCTTCTTAGCTTTGCATTTGCCTTTAGACTTTCCCTTTAGTTTGTTGATCATCATCACAAACTTGAGTTTGTCTTTCTTCATTTGTGCCTCAACTATTCTCAACATGCCAAGTAACTCTGTCAACATCTTGTCAAAGTCATTCATGTTGCAGTTCATGACAAACTGACTGTATGACTGTAGAAGAGACTATAGAATCACATCAGTGGTCAACTCTTGACCCAAGAGGAATGCTAGTTTGTAAAGGTTCTCCACATATCCAATGAGGTTGAGCACATGAGGACCTACTGGATCTGCTTATGACATGTTACATTTGAACAACGCCTTGGAGACATCATATCTTTCCTACCTTTCCTGATCATGGAACATATTCTTAAGATTTGTGACTATCTCAATAACATCCATGTTCTTATGCTGTCTTTACAACTCATAGTTCATGGAGAACAACATTAGTCATTTGACATCAATGAAATCTTCAGTGTGCTTCTTGTAAGCATCCTTGTTAGCCTTAGGTCCATCTGGTTCTGGTGTTTCCAGGACATAGAGCTTGCACTCCTATGTGAGAACAATTCTCAATGTTCTAAACCAGTCATGGAAGTTATTCCCATTTAACTTGTCCTTCTCAAGGACAGGTCGTAGAGAAAATTTGTTGTGTGTTGTCATTTGATTCTACAAGAAAATTTTGTAATTTTTTCAAAACCATTTGTGATTTGATTTATAAAATTTGTCGATATTTAATTTGGCCTTTAATTAATTATCACTCTCATTATTTTGTTCAAATTGATAACCCTCAATTATCAATTTGGAAGATTGTAATGCACAAACTTCTAATGAGCCAAGATTTAAAACAATTGAATTATTACCCAGCCAACGCTAACGTCCATAATCAATCATTAGGTAGGCAACATTTGCGAATTGCATCTTATACAACTCTTTGATAGATGGTATGCACAACTCCTTATGATAGTCATATGCATGCCTCTATGTGCTTAATCTCATTAAGGGCACCCAGTTAAGCATGACCTAAAACCCAATGATAGAAATACACCCCGCTTGGCATGCCCACATAACTACCATCACACTTCTGCAAGATGGACATCGCACCACACTAGGCGTGCCCACACATAATTGAAAACATCTTAGACTTAATATGTTTGATTGAGGGATTTCATATATTTATAAATATATACATGTAAATATGCAATCACCACATACTATAGCACGTATCATGTACATGCTATATCCTACAAACATAAACATGCAATATAAAACATTAGCGATGGTTATGGCCATTCTATTTAATTCTTGGAGCCAGAAGGAATTACTACCACCTAGGTCTACATCACTTATTGTTGGTAAAAGTGTGTTTGAACCAATCCAGGTTGATCGGTTCAACCCGTGAACCTATAGGCTCTCCTATTGGTTGGTTTGTGAAATCGGTCAGTTGGTCTCTGGTCTAACATCTTTTAGACATCTCCAGCCAATCATTTGGGCCAACAACTGATTAGTTCGGCTCTTGTGTCTATCCTTCTAGGTCCTCCAAACAGTCACCTCGACTTTGAGATGGTCGGTTCATCTGGCATTGAGCGTCATCTTCTTCATAACAAGAAAATAAAACTATCCTAATGCTATTAACCTTATTACATGGTAATTGAGAAACCTCGAGTTACGTTCGAAGGGAGCATAGGAAGGAAAGAATAATACTTTTACATTTGAGAAGAAGGTAGAGGCTTGGTATGTAAATGAGATATAAATAGGAATGAACGAATCAGTCTACCACACACAGATATATGGGTCATTAGCCATAACCATGCTACACATCCACCCAAAACCAATTTTAGGCTGACACGTGTAAATTGTACATATCACACACACATGTATATATATATATATATATATATATATATATATAGAGAGAGAGAGAGAGAGAGGCTAGAATACACTCAAGTAGTTTTTCATGATGCAATATTTTTTTTTCAAAAATCTAATCCATTGATCTTCTTAATCATCTTGTGAATAACTCATATAAAAAATTTGAGCACATTTGGACATTTATAAGTCATGTTATAAAGACTACAAAAAATATGCATTTTAAATTAGTTTCGTGCGTCGATTTTGTTATCCTTGGATGAGTGACATACACTCATCCAAATGGGCTCAAAATTTGTATGTAGCCTAATTATAGTATGACAATGAAGATCAATGGTTTACATCTTGCAAAAAATAGTCTTGATATGCAAACACACTTGAGTGTATTCTAGCCGGACTCTATAATATATATATATATATATATATATATATATAAGTTTGGGATAACATGTTGTCTTTAATCGGATATGCACATTAATCATTTTAAATATTCACGTGTATGTAATAAATAGAAGGCAAAAACTAAAATCAAATCATATTGATTAAATCTTAAAATATAGTAGATTGACGTAGCTATGATACCACTGTTGGGAAATATGACAACATACAGGCAACAGAAACAAATATTTTATCTGTCATATTTCCCTTGACAGACGATTATGTCAATAACAATATAATGGGAAGGATGATTTATGAGGTCATACCTGGTCTTAAAGCAAGTCCAGGGACTATTCCTGTTGGGTTTTATGGGAGGCAGAGAAGGCAGTGGAAACAAAAATTTTCTCCTCCCAAACCCAGAACAAGGAAACGCGTCAATGTCTATACAATAGGAAAGGATGGTTTGTGGAATCATACCTTGTCCCGAGGCTTGCTCAGTGACAATACCTCGCGGCTTGTGCGGTCTTCACCTCCGGTCTTGGACGGTGTATGTGCAACTCCTGGTCGCACCGGGACTGACGTCTCCTGGTCTCACCGGGACTATAGGGATTGACAGCTGTCCTCCGAGCGGTAGGAATCTCCCGCCTCTGAAGTAGTCCACACAGACCACCTGGAACTCCAATCTCCTTGTCTCACAAGGAATTGGAAGGATTCGTACCCTCCTGTTGGTGTACTAGTCACCGACACACTCTCCTGCCACCAATCGCTTTCTGCAGTTGTCTTTCCCTTACTGTGCCTCCCTTATCGGGTAGCACTTGTTCGGGCTCTCTCGGTTACCAAAACCAGAGAGAACGACAACTTTACAGAGCAACTGGTTGCACTGAGTTGTTCTTTGAGAATCCCCCAATACCCCTATATATAGTAGGGTCATGGGACAAGGTTGTCTATCCTGGGCAATGTGGGACTAAAGTAGGAGTAGAAGGGTTCGAGATTTTCCACAAAAACAACCAACTGCGCAATCTGAACCGATCGTTTCATTTCTGAAATGGTCGGTTGGGGACTTGAGCCGGTCGGTTGACACCTCAACTGATCGGTTGGGACCCATGAAATGATCGGTTCACTTCTGAACTGGTCGATTCATGGTCCTGGTCAGTTCCTGATTGACCTTTCCTCTTTTGTTTCGAATTGGCACCAAATACCAATCCTTGTTACAATCAAATTGGGCAAGTGAAATGAAAAGAAATTTCTCACCAACCTGACTTTCCCAACTTGCTCGATTGGACCAGTTGAACCGATCGTTTCAACACTTGAACTGATCATTTCACCCTGTCCATGAGCCGATCGACTCACCACCTGAGCCGATCGATTCACCAAGCTCAGCCGATCAGTTCATCACATGAGCCGATCGGTTGGGAGTGCAGATTGTACAGAATCAGTCAATTGCAGTTTCAATCAATCTGATACTCCAATCAATGTGTCCAACACTTTGAACATTATGACATTGAGCTATCAATTAATTGAGTGTTTAATTGAACTACTAAACTCCTTTAGTAATCAATCTAAACATTGTTTGTGGACAAAACTCCTCTTCCAAGTTAAATCCTATGTGTGTGACCCTGCAGGTCCATTTCACATTGGCAGTGAAAGTCCATAACACTTATGACTTCACAAGCAAAGAGCGGTGCCTAGTCGCACATCAGTGCTACCCAAGTGAAAAAGAAAGTTGGAGAACAACTTTCAATCCTACAATCTATGAATGGTTTTATAGTGAATGTATAATTCCTTTGTCACTGATATCCCGAATGAACTTGAGGCATGGAACAATCATCCCGTCAACGTTCATTCACTTTCTTGATCTTAGAGTAGATTGGAAGAGATATGTATGACATCAATATCACATACTAATTCACACATGCGTGCACACCTTTCTCAATCCTACTCATCAAGTGTCCATGGATATCAAACTCCCTCAGGAGGGACAAATCCCATATATATCACTCACCCCTCAAAAGCCCCATGTGTCAAAGCCACCCAATCATCACCTTTATAACAACCCATGTTTCAGGACTGCGTTTGATGATGTCAAAGTGTGCCCAACGACATGTGTTGAGTGTAGTAATTTCAGGTCAAAGAATCACACTCACCACCATCACTGTGAGTACTGACTGTGACTACCATGTCATGGTTCCATGTGTCAAACTCACGGTGGGTCTGTCTGGTACACTTGTTCTCTAACAAGTACCTATGTGTTTGGTTTGATATCTCTATATCATGACTAATGAGATTCTGTCATCAACCAACACCACAATCTAGTCTTGTGTGTCATTACTGTCTATCTACCTTCCACAATGACATCCGACTAGGGACATAATGAGAATGTACAAACTCTTAGCATCTGTATGATCTCATCGTTTAGGTCCTCAACCTGAAAGCATACGTCATTGAGTATTGTCATTCTCTAGACATTCAATCTGTTCTATCACTATCTCATATGACTGAATCAGAAAGAATTGGAAGCTTGCCTTTGATGTTTTTTCAAATCAATCTTAATGTATCCCATCAATCATCCCATGATTGGCTCTCAGGGCATACATACCAACAAACTCCCACTTACACTGCGAGCCAATCACCCTTGAATCATATTCATAGTGATCTTCAAACATGTCCCACATGTTACTGTGCTCTAGTGCAAACATAGTGAGTAATGGAAACACTTTGCCAAAGTCAGTATAAATTGCATGTCTCACATCTCTTCGTTGTACGTCACACGTATGAGATGGAGTTGTCGTAAAATACGATCCAGTATTCCTTTGCTAACCTTTAGCCACATTGTATGATCAAGGATTCCATACTTGTCATCAATGACCAGAATATCTATAAGTTCATCTCATGAACTTCCAGACCCATATAGTATCCACTATTGTTCTCTAACACATGGATACTCAGTATTTCCTTTTAAATGGTTTTATTGGAACACTTCCAATTATCAACAAGCTTTCACTTTTATATATCCTATATATATTTTGCGATTAATTTTCTATCCTGTTCGGAAGTTCGCATCAATGTAACTCTTTACATCGAACTCTTCCTTATCTCCATATAACTAGTAATTCTCAAGTACTTATCAAGTTCTCATGGTATTCCAGTAACCCTTACTGGAAGTAGACAAACATCCACTCGTCATGTCTCACATACGAGTTATCAGGATGAGCACATCATATTGCCATGTCCTACATACAAGATGATGAATGCATTTTGTTCTTGCCATGTCGATACATGCAAGATAATGGGATGATTACATACATGATAGATCCATATGTATTCTTAGTGTTCCCATTCTTCATAAGAATTGGACACTTGGCCTTGGGATACTAACTCCATGTAACATGGACAAGTTTTCTCCCACTGAATCTGTGCATATTGAACCCTTCAGTCATATTGTCAATGTATGCTTTCTCTTTTCAGGTCAAGAGGTTTTCGAGAACTATCTCTATAGATCTCTATTCCTATCACATAGGAAACATCTCTATCTTCCTTAAAGATAATTTCCACTTTTGGATTTCCATTCTAGAACATTTCCATTTCACATCAACATGTGGAATGTGAACACGCTCCCACTAAATCACAGATCCCTTCTTTATCTTTGACATATCAGTCAAACCCTTTGACTATATCATCAAAGTAAAGATCCAATTCTGAGTTGCTTGTACTCAATCAATTGCATTGATTAGTCCATTGTAACTTATAGACTTCATTTGCATTAGTGGATTCATAAACCTTATAGGTTGTGTCACGTACACATCCTTGTTTTATTCCTCATAGGAATGCGGTTTTAGTATCCATATGTGAAATGTCTTAGTCATTAAGTTGCAATCAACAAGCATCATACTTCTCAAAATGTTATCCATGTGTCTTAACACTTAAGATTCATTTGCACTTATGGATTTCATCCAATGGGTGCTACCATCAAGGTCATACCTTATGGTTCACATGGATGTCATTTAGGATGTAATGGTCATAAACCATAACTCAAAATTCGGTTCCTCATATTCATCTAGATAGTTGACTCATCACATAGATAAATGAGGTGTATCCATCAAGGATATAAGAACTTACAACACCTTGTGATTCTTAATGTCCCTTATTAGTGTGGGGTATTCTTTTATTAAGAAGAATTTAGTTATTTGATAATCATTCTCTAACTCCTTAGAGTATGATTCCTTCTTGATTTAGACATCACCATGCCTTAATCATGAGTTCACTATGATACACTATCATAATCACTCATAAGGATATCAAACATTTGGTCCAAGTATTTCATTCATTGATCTCATCAAGAATTAACACTTTACTAAATTTGCACTTCATCTATGATAATCTTGAACACTTCAAGATATTCATATTGGTATTTCTCTAAACACCATTTGAAGTATTAACATTTGTTCCAATAGGTATGTAAATACATCACATGTATCATACCTAATAGGTTAATCATTCTCCCACTACCATTAGTGAAGATTGATTAATCATGTTCAAGATATTCATGTCTCTTACTGGTTCTCTAACCAAAAGAGTCTAGATTTATCCATCACATGGAAACTAAAAATGAATTTCTCATGATTGATGCTAATTTGATTGTTTGAGTTATCTATAACTTTTAGGTATCATTTTATCTTATGCATATCAAATACCACAAGATAAATAAGGCATTGCCACAAAGATCATATCTTTATAAATTGAAACATCTCTTTATTGATTGTCATCATTGTCATACAATATGCAAAAATAAAGTGTTTCTATCTATTGGAAAATATGAAATATCAGTTCATAACTGTATTACATGCCTTTTAGGCTGAAAATAAACTAAAGTAATCCTATCTATGGCGGCAACACTTGCCCCATTTATTGAGTGTTTTACACTTTACATCTTGGTATCATATACCTCAAAAGTGTTACAAGTTTACTTTCATGACACCTTTAAGTAGAGACGTCTGTCGCCTGTTAATGTGTCGCTTAGCACTTACAATCACTAAGATGGTTAATGACGTGTATTTTACTACGTGCTAAAAATGCAAGTGTACGCGTCGAGTAATATAGGCCTTGTGAGGCCCGAGTCGAACTCAGGGATACATGAATTATTGGAGACTTCTACTAACTAATCGCAATCAGCTAGACCGATTAACAAAGTAGGGTTTTGTTGTTCAAATCAAAAGAAAATAAAAATCAAACAAAGAAAACAATCGATTAAAGGTTAATTTAATCAATTAAAAGGGATATCTTTAGGATGGCGGTTTCACCGCGGGTCAACATTGTATTAGATTTCATATAATTCCTCACACTTCTCTCTCTATCCGGGTAGTGGCCTGAAATGAGAATTACCCACTGTCGTGGTGTAATCCACTACTTAGATTTAGGTTGATTCCATCGTCATAGTAATCATTCCCCTAAACTAAGCGCATTAAGATCGGTCCCTCAGTTCCCACCATTAATTTTACAACTCCTTTGTCAAGGGTTTTATTAATTAATGTAGAATTCGTCTCTTTTCAACCGTTAATCCTTCTGTCGAAGTGATTAAGGGTGTTAAATTATTATTATGGTGATCAAGCATAACAATAGCAATAGAGAAAACGAATTTATACCACGGATATGAGAGAAAAAATATGAATTATCAATATAAAATCATCATACAATGTATCCCCGGGCTACTCCCGGTCCTAAAGATTGAGGGTTTTAGCCTCTCATGTTCATCTCACACGAGTACATGGTAGAAATTGGGGAATTCATAAGAAAACGTGAAATAAATGGGAAAACCCCTGAACGGAGAAGAAACGGTGGATCCTTGGCGTAGAACACAAGCTTTCTCCGCCTGTCGGTGGTGGAAATTGTCTTCGGCAGCGTCCGAATCACCCGGGATGAGCTTCTCGGCCTCCGTTCTCCTTTCTCTCCTCCTTGGCACTCGTGCAAAACCAAAAACGAGATGATCCCCTCGTCTGGGCGGCCGTCATTAGGTATAAGTCCCTAATTAGGTCGTCAAATAATGACAGCCGTCCGATTGATATCAAAACAGATCCAACGCATATCTGCCGGCGTCGATACCATCGACGCGGGTCGATGGTATCGACCCAGCGGATTAGCGGCAGCTTTCCTTTCTTTTATTCTGAGCGCCTGTGGTGATCTCGATACCATCGACTTGGGTGTCGATGGTATCGACACCTTTAGCGTCGGTTGTTGTCGTTTAGCGACGCTGTAGCTCTCCTAGTGTCGATGGTATCGACTTGCGTCAATGGTATCGACTTCATCCTCGCCAGCAGCCTGGAGACATCTCGATGCCATCGACATGGGTGTCGATGGTATCGACTCTGTATTGCTCTTCTCGGCTGACAACCTGTGGCTTGGTCGATGGTATCGACATCCGTCGATGGTATCGACGAATGCAGATACTTGTTCTTCCTGAAATTTCACAACAGGCCCAAGTAAATCCACACAATTTATAATAAGATGATAAATAATGCTCAAAATAGTAAAACAAAGGGGATTTGATATAAAATGATGGCAAAGACCAAATAAAGTGAATTATGCAATAATATCCATGAAAATGAGTAATTAAGGCACAAAACACATATGAAATAGGTCTCTAAATGCGACTCAAAATCATCGCATCAAACTCCCCTAAGCTTAAACATTGCTCGCCCTCGAGCAACTAATCCTTAGAATAGAATTGCAGATGTCAACTAACAATCATCACATCACCCCACATCCCACATGACTCCCACTGAACGTTCTCAAACCGGCCTTTCCTAATCACAGAACAGTAATTACCCTACAGGCGACAATAATAATCAATAAAAGAAATTATCCTTCAAACCGATGAACACTATCACATAAGGCAGTTAACATAATAAAGTTCGCCGATTCAGCCATGGTGCATCTTGTGATCGCCTAAACTACGTTGCTCGCCCTAAATACCATCTACATGGAAGCAGTCCTCCTTATAATCATGAGTGAGGAGAAAATCACGGTGGCCTACCAATTCGAGCAACGGGTGGATGGAATGGGTGGTTCATGGAAGAATTTGGAAGTATTACACAGTTTCAAAATGCATATAACAAAATGCCCTAAATGATGCAAATGCACATTAAGAATGCCTTAATGCCTAAAAGTGGGTGGAATGATGCATGCACTAACCTTCTACCTCAAAATGAGATAGAAATCTACTCAAGCCACATCATGTACTCAAATCCCCTGTTATACAAGTGATATCATTCCTTTCTCCCTCTTATTCCATTTCCTTCTAAATTCTCTTCTTTTTTTTTTTCAAATTTTTTTTCTTTCAGATTTTTTTCTTTTCCTCTTAGCCCACATATCCATAATTGCTTAGAGATACATGTGTTAGGCTATTTTCTTCATGATTGGAAATCTTTTACTATTGCGAGGGTATGGGACAATTTAGATCACTTTGTAAGACAACCTGAGGTACATGGTGTACTTATGCGTGAAAATCATGAAAGTTATGAGTGCAACTACATGACATGCACCTAAAGGTAATGTGCATGAATCACTATACATTTTTTTTTCTCGTTTTATGCAAAAGTATGAAAATAACAATGCAAATCCTATCTACATGCTATGCACACAAAAGAAATTGAAACTGCACTTTACTTCCAATTCTTGGGTGGATTATAGAAAATGGGGTGGAATGATCACAAGATTAAGTGACTGAACCTTAGAAGAAAATTATGTGTCCCTCCTTACTGACATGTGTAGTAGTTTAAAGGGTTCTTTCTCTTACATCTGATTAAGGTCTCATTACCATTTGATTAGGTTAGGCTCAAACAACCGTTACTATCCACTTTTCATGAGTCAATGGGGGTGTGAGTATGACATATTGCTTCAAAGTTGACATAATCAATCATTTTCATAGAACAAGTTCCCCAAGGACAACCAAGTAAAGCTATCCAAATGACACAGAAAAATTTTAAATTCCCTTAATTTCCCCATGAAAACAGCAAGATGACAATTTTTAAGACATCCACGATTACACTAGATAGATGTGGATCCTAAATAAAAAAACTTAAAATTGCAAAAACAAATAACAAATCAGAAACTAAAAACAACTAAAGAAAAGATAAAAGATAGAGCTGTTCCAGCCACCCCCCTAAGCTTGAATTCGACTATGGCCTCATAGTCAAAAACCAACTTAAGGGTGGAACAGTGATACCCTGATCAATCTTGCGGAGGCGGTGGTGGGTATTGTGGTGCCGTAGGATCCCAAGACGGGTACTCCCCCTGGAAGCTTGGATCATATTGGGTCCTCGGCGGAGGCTGTGGATAGCCTCCAAAGTAGTCTTGACTCCAGTAATGGTCAAAGAAGGGCTCCTGTTGCGTCTCTATCCGCTGCAACCGGGTGTGCATTTGCTCTTGGTTGGCGAGGATGAGCCGCTCGTTCTCGAACATAGCCCGTTGGTTGTCAAGTACCCGGCTCGTAGTCTCATGAATGCCGGTATACATACCCATGTGCTGCAGCTGAGTCTGCTGTATGTCCTGCAGCATGGCGTACATCCCTTGCATGGAGTAGGGATCCGCAGCTGGCTGCTCTTGCTGTGGTGATGGCGGCGGGGGCTGAGATGATGAAGATGCACCTGGATGCATCCTAGGACGCTTCCGTGGTGCCACACGTGCTCGAAGAGGTGTGAAAGCCTCCTCTTCCTCTGCAGCCCCGCCCTCTTGCTCGTCACCACCGTCGTCTTCTTCGGAGGACTCGATGGCTATGATTGGCCACCGGAAGTGTTGCTTGCCCTCGATGTGGAAGACGTCGTACGGCAGGGATGCCTCCTGGTAAGCTTGGTTGACGTGGCAATGAGCGTACGCCAACCCGTCTCGGATAAGAATGAGGTTTGAACGGTGCAAGTGTTGCACGTTCACCTTACTCCGCGTAGAAATCGGAGTCATGGACTGAAAGTTCAGCCCCAAGTAAAGCGCCAACTTGGTGACAAGACCACCAAAGTGTATTGGAGCCTTCCTTGTGCTCCGCTTCACCGCCATGACGCGCTGTAACCAGAATGCTCCCCAGTTGCACTCTTGACGTTTCAGGAGTGCATAGAGAAAGAACAGGTCACTCTCCTGAAACTTGCTCAAAGCAAGATCGCTCCGAGCGAAGAAGGTCAAGCTCAGCATCCTATGCAAGACCCGGACGAACGGGTGCTCAAAATCCGCTACCGCGGCATTGTGGTAGCTCACGGTCTTCCCTGCCGGCACTGTAACTAGCTCGGCGAAGATTTCTACCATGAGGTAGAAGGTTGGAGGAGGAACAAACTCCTCGATCTCCATGGGGTGCGCGCTTGATGAAGATGCTCCGCCCGTATGCACCATGATTGCGAGAAGAATGAGATTGGGAGAAAAGAGCTCGGTGAAGATGGAGAGAAATTCTCCGCTCAGTGACGCTTCTCCGCAGGTGTAGAGGGCTCGGGGGAGTGCTCGGCGCAATGGGAGATACTTGCTCTGAGGGTGTGATGTCATATGACGTTGCAAGTCCCCTTAAATAGACTTGATCGGCGCCCCTGTTGACCCGTCGATACCATCGACGCGGGTCGATGGTATCGACACGTCTCGCGGGTAGCCGCATCTGTCGCTGGTATCGACGGCTGACGTTTGCTGGATCGAGAGACCCGGATCGCTGATGGGTCGATACCATCGACAGAAGTCGATGGTATCGACGCAGCACCCGGATCGCTGACGTGGCTGTTGCGATCGTCGTCGATGTCTTCATGCGGATCGGTGACATGTCCGTCGATGCCATCGACGGGTGTCGATGGTATCGACTTGCTTTTATTGCGACACCTCCGTTTATTGCATTCAACCTGTGATGATGTCGATACCATCGACGAGGCCGTCGATGGCATCGACGCAGTGCGATTTCTGCTGGTGTCAACCTGAACCCATGTCGATACCATCGACTGATGTGTCGATGGTATCGACCCTGCCTGTTCCTGCACATTTAACAAACGGATCAAGGTATCATTGTTAAACTAAAAAGTAAACAAAATAAAAGCAAACTACACCTAACATTAAACTATCATAATGTACCAATGGTTGGGTTGCCTCCCAACAAGCGCCCTTCTTTAGCGTCTTAGGCTAGACGTCGGTCCTTCTTCTCATTCATGTACAAGTGAAATGAGTTTAACCTCATTCACTTTCCTCTTATAGTTCTCACCAAAGTATAGCTTCAAGCGTTGCCCGTTCACCAAGAACGTGGCCTCTCCATCTCGCACGAGAATCGCTCCGTGCGGTCTCACTTCTTCCACCTCGAAGGGTCCACTCCATCGGGATTTCAGTTTCCCAGGATGCAATTTGAGACGAGAGTTGAACAATAGGACACTGTCTCCTTTCTTGAACGTGCGCATCTCAATGTGGTGATCGTGGATCAGCTTTGTGCGCTCCTTATAAATACGGGCATTCTCATATGCCGTCATGCGTAGCTCATCCAATTCATTCAATTCAAACATTCTTTTCCTCCCGGCCTCGTCATAGCGCAAGTTCAGCCTTCTTAGCGCCCAATGGGCCTTGTGCTCCAATTCTACCGGAAGATGGCACGCCCGGCCATACGCCAACCTAAAAGGTGTAGTGCCTATAGGTGTTTTGTACGCCGTTCGATAAGCCCAAAGTGCATCCGGTAGCAATGCACTCCAATTCTTCCGTGTAGATGCTACGGTCCTTTCTAAAATCTTCTTGATTTCCCTGTTTGATACCTCCACCTGTCCTTGCGTTTGTGGATGATATGGGGTGCCAATGTTGTGCTTGACCCCATATTTCTTCAAAAGTGAAGCAAATTTCTGATTTCAGAAGTGTGTGCCTGCGTCACTAATGATCATTCGAGGAATCCCGAACCTGCAGAAAATATTCTCTTTGACGAACCTGCACACTACATTCGAATCATTAGTCCTTGTGGGGATTTCCTCTACCCACTTCGACACATAATCCACAGCAAGCAAAATATAAAGATTTGAATTTGAGGACACAAAGGGTCCCATGAAGTCAATGCCCCATAAATCAAATACCTCGACTTCCTGAAACACATTCAGGGGCATTTCTTGTCTCCTTGAGATATTACCTGCACGCTGGCACGGGTCACACTGCCTAACAAAATCATAGGCATCCCGGAACAAAGTGGGCCAATAAAGGCCGCTCTCCAACACCTTAGCTGCTGTCCATGAGCTAGCATGATGTCCTCCCGTAGGCGACGCATGACAATGATGTAGAACACTTTCGTACTCTACCTCCGGCACGCACCTGCAAAGAATACCATCCCTGCATTGCTTCAACAATATTGGGTCATCCCAAAAATAGTATCTCAATGAATGGAAGAATTTCTTCTTCTCTTGATAAGACCAATCTTCCGGGATGATCCCGCAAGCCAGATAATTCACAATTTCCGCAAACCATGGTTCTTTAGAATCAATTTTTAAAAGTTGTTCGTCGGGAAAGGTCTCGATAATGGGTATATGCAAACCTTGTTCATCCACCCTCTCTAACCTAGACAAGTGGTCAGCCACCACATTTTCAATTCCCGACTTGTCCTTGATTTCAATATCGAATTCTTGTAGGAGCAAAATCCACCTAATTAGTCTAGGCTTCGCATCCTTCTTCTCCATCAAATATTTTATTGCGGCGTGATCCGTCCACACAACCACCTTTGAACCCACTAAGTATTGCCGAAATTTCTCAAAAGCAAATACAACAGCAAGTAACTCTTTTTCCGTAGTTGTGTAATTTAATTGCGCATCATTAAGCGTTTTTGAGGCGTAGAAAATCACAGCAGGCTTGTTATCTACCCTTTGCCCCAAAACAGCCCCCACAGCATAGTCAGACGCATCACACATCAACTCAAAAGGCTTTGTCCAATCCGGCGTTTGAACAACCGGAGCCGAAATCAGCTTTTCCTTCAAAACCTCGAATGCGTGAAGACATTTCTCATTGAAATAAAAAACTGCGTCTTTTTCCAACAATTCTGATAATGGCTTTGCGATTTTTGAAAAATCCTTGATAAAGCGCCGATAAAACCCAGCGTGTCCTAAAAAGCTTCTCACCCCTTTTACAGAATTTGGTGGGGGTAGCTTAGAAATCACCTCAATTTTTATGGGGTCTACCTCTAGACCCTTGCTAGACACCTTGTGTCCTAGCACAATTCCTTCTGTCACCATCATGTGACATTTCTTCCAATTGAGGACCAAGTGTGTGTCCTCGCACCGCTGCAATACCTTATCTAAATTATAAAGGCATTCATCAAAAGACGCTCCATAAACCGAGAAGTCGTCCATGAAGACTTCAAGACACCGCTCCACCATGTCAGAGAAAATGGCGAGCATGCAGCGTTGAAAAGTCGTCGGCGCATTGCATAAACCAAACGGCATACGGCGGTAGGCGAAAGTCCCATAGGGACATGTAAACGTAGACTTCTCTTGATCCAAAGGATCAATAGAAATCTGGTTGTACCCCGAGTAACCATCTAGGAAACAAAAATGCGACCGACCGGCTAAGCGTTCCAAAATCTGATCAATGAATGGCAATGGAAAATGATCTTTCAGAGTTGCGGCATTCAATCGGCGGTAATCAATGCATACACGCCACCCGGTTACCAATCGGGTGGTGACAGGTTCATTTAGAAGATTTGTAGTGACAGTGATTCCCCCCTTTTTAGGGACTACCTGTGTGGGGCTCACCCACGTCGAATCAGATATGGCATAAATAATCCCTACAGCAAGCAACTTAATGACTTCCTTTTTGACAACCTCCATCATGCTTGGATTTAGACGTCTTTGAGGCTGTATGACTGACTTGGCTCCTTCCTCAAGCCGAATCTTATGTTGACAAATTGTAGGGGAGATCCCCTTGATGTCCGCCACTGACCACCCAAAGGCTCCACGGTGGTTCTTGAGCACTATCAGTAGCTGCTCCTCCTCATCCGCACTCAAGTATGCAGAAACAATCACTGGCAACTTGTCCTCCTTAGCTAGAAAGACGTACTTCAGGTGCGGGGGCAATGGCTTTAACTCCAGATCAGGTGGGCAGATAAGGGATGATTGTAGCGGTGGGGGCAGTGTACCCAAATCTTCATAGTGCCTCGTGTAGAAACATGGAAGCATTTGAAGCATTTTGGCGCACTCCTTGAGTGAAGTACTCCGCATCCAATCATAAGTGACATTAAGCAAGCACGTCTCTAGAGGCAATTCCGGATATGCATCACAGACAGAAGTAATTATCACATCATCCTCCCACGAAGGTGGAATGTCCTCATTCTCATCATTTGGAAACCCGACAGCCTTGCATAAAGAGACAGCTTTCGTTTGCTCCATAAGGTCTACCGCCAAGGTCCCATTGTCTATCCTGCTTATCACATGGGCCATATCTAAAAATGGCTTCCCGAGACAAAGTGAGATATTGCTTTCCACATGCTTCACCATGTTGCACTGTGCCTTTGCTTTAGTAGATGTATTGCTGTTGGGCATGACCATCTCAAAGTGATCATCCGCAATGCCTAAGGTCAAGCGACCTCTCCCCATCTCCAAGATCATGTCAGCTGTAGCTTGAAATGGGCGACCAAGAAGTAACTCATTGCCGTGTTCGTCCTGCATCTCCATCACAACAAAATCAGCGGGAAAAACAAAGCGGTCTACCTTTACCAAAACATCCCCACAGATTCCATATGGTTTCACCACAGAATTATCGGCCAATTGGATAGTCATATTGCTTGGCCTTGACTCCTTCAATCCAAGTTTCTTGAATGTAGAAAGGGGCATCAGATTGATGCTTGCCCCGGAGTCACAAAGCGCTTCGCCAAATTTGAACTTCCCGATAAAGCATGAAATATTGAAACACCCGGGATCCTGTCGCTTTGGCGGCAGAGTGCCCATAATAAAAGCACTCACTTGCTCCTTAAATACCACAACCTCAGTGTCGGGTATCTTCCTCTTCTTGGTGATTACATCTTTAAGAAACTTTCCATAAGACGGGATTTGTTCAATTGCCTCTAACAAGGGAATATTCACAGATAACTTCCTAAAGCTATCCAGAAATTTTTTAAACTGTGCATCCACCTTTCTTGCTTTTGCACTATTGGGATAGGGAACCGGAACGGTATGTGCCCTTTGATGAGGTGGCACATAGGGAGTTAATTTCTGTGGTTCCTCCTCAGTGGCTTGTCCTTCCTTACCATCTTCGGTTGTGTCATCAATTTGCTCTATGACTGGTGCAGGCTTCTCCTTAGCGGTTGCTTCTTCGACTGTGTCCTGCGGTGTGCTTGTGTCATCCGCCCTTGGATTAAGCACCTTCTTACCGCTCCTCAACAATATGGCCTTGGCCTGTTGGTTTCCCCCGGGAACATTGGTGTTCCCCGGAAAACCCGGATGTGCCGGCTTCTTCAAGCTTGCAATCTCCGCTGCCATCTGTGCCATGGAAGTCTCTATAGTCCGCATCTGAGCCCCGTGGCTCTGCAACGTCTGCACAAACTGGTTCATGTATTCACCTTGTTGCTTTATTTGCTGCCCAAAAGTGTTCATCAACTCTTGATTTTGCTTTATGACTTGATTGAGCAACTCCGTGCTCTTATCCTCCGTGGCCGGTGCAGGCTTGGCGTCCGGATCTTGCAGAAAGTTATTTGGATCCTTCCATGAAAATTTCTTGTCTTTCCGCCATGAATAATCGTTATTCCTGTACCCCTGCTGTTGCCTCATGTACTTGACCTGAGCCTCATCCTCGGACTCATTGTCTTCTTTCTGTAGCAACTTCTTAGCGAGAAGATCCATCTTCTCATTCAGCTCTCTAATTGCCTTAGACTCACTGGCAACTCTCGCTTGCTCAACTGGGCCTCGCTCTCTCTCTCCCCAAGATTGTTTTCGTGCCATATTCTTCAATATTTCCCAGCATCTTGTATCAGTGTTGTTTAGAAAGAATCCAGAACCGGCCGAGTCCAAGTTGCTTCTATCATGCTCGGAGAGAGCAAAGTAGAAGATCTTCACTTGGGTTTCCTTGTCCAATCCATGATGTGGACATCTCCTCAACATGACTTGGAATCGCTCCCAAGTCTCAGAATAAGTCTCACCCGCCTGTTGGGTGAAATTGTGGATCTTCCGGATCATATCATTGGTCTTCTCAGGAGGAAAGAACCTCTCGAAGAAAACCTCCACCATGTGATCCCATGATTCAACAAACTCGTCGTCGAGGTTATGAAGCCACTCTCTTGCCACTCCAGCCAAGGAACTCGGGAATAACTTGAGATAGAGCACATCCTGCGGAAATCGATCTATCTTCACCATATCGCAGTTCTCCACAAACTGACTAATGTGTGCCACTGGATCTTCATTTTTCAGTCCGTGAAATGCATTGGATTTGACCAAATTAATCATTGCTGGGTTGATCTTGTATGTAGGTATGTTTAGCCCCTGTTTCTTTATAGGCCCCTTTGATGCAGAGGAAGAAGACGCCTTGATCTTCTCCCATATTGTCTGTGCTTCAGCCATTACTTCTTCTTGTTCTTGCTCAGATTCAGAATTTATATCACTGTGGTGTTCCTCCTCGTAGTAGTCCTCGTCCTCTGGTCCCGCAGATGGAACCTCAGGTGTGCGATTCACGTAGTCTCGACTACGTGTGTGCACCATACAAAGTACCTAAAAAAATGGAAATAGGGGTTCAGTACAATGCTTTGAACGAGTCAACACAATTATAGAGAAATAAAGGAATTTTTTGAAATTGTTTTAAAATAAATAAAAAAAAATGTGGCCTAGAATGGCCGCTCTTAGCACTCAAAGTGCCAATAATTCGCCGTATCCCCGGCAACGGCGCCAAAAACTTGACGTGTATTTTACTACGCGCTAAAAACGCAAGTGTACGCGTCGAGTAATATAGGCCTTGTGAGGCCCGAGTCGAACTCAGGGATACGTGAATTATTGGAGACTTCTACTAACTAATCGCAATCAGCTAGACCGATTAACAAAGTAGGGTTTTGTTGTTCAAATCAAAAGAAAATAAAAATCAAACAAAGAAAACAATCGATTAAAGGTTAATTTAATCAATTAAAAGGGATATCTTTAGGATGGCGGTTTCACCGCGGGTCAACATTGTATTAGATTTCATATAATTCCTCACACTTCTCTCTCTATCTGGGTAGTGGCCTGAAATGAGAATTACCCACTGTCGTGGTGTAATCCACTACTTAGATTTAGGTTGATTCCATCGTCATAGTAATCATTCCCCTAAACTAAGCGCATTAAGATCGGTCCCTCAGTTCCCACCATTAATTTTACAACTCCTTTGTCAAGGGTTTTATTAATTAATGTAGAATTCGTCTCTTTTCAACCGTTAATCCTTCTGTCGAAGTGATTAAGGGTGTTAAATTATTATTATGGTGATCAAGAATAACAATAGCAATAGAGAAAATGAATTTATACCACGGATATGAGAGAAAAAATATGAATTATCAATATAAAATCATCATACAATGTATCCCCGGGCTACTCCCGGTCCTAAAGATTGAGGGTTTTAGCCTCTCATGTTCATCTCACACGAGTACATGGTAGAAATTGGGGAATTCATAAGAAAACGTGAAATAAATGGGAAAACCCCTGAACGGAGAAGAACCGGTGGATCCTTGGCGTAGAACACAAGCTTTCTCCGCCTGTCGGTGGTGGAAATTGTCTTCGGCAGCGTCCGAATCACCCGGGATGAGCTTCTCGGCCTCCGTTCTCCTTTCTCTCCTCCTCGGCACTCGTGCAAAACCAAAAACGAGATGATCCCCTCGTCTGGGCGGCCGTCATTAGGTATAAGTCCCTAATTAGGTCGTCAAATAATGACAGCCGTCCGATTGATATCAAAACAGATCCAACGCATATCTGCCGGCGTCGATACCATCGACGCGGGTCGATGGTATCGACCCAGCGGATTAGCGGCAGCTTTCCTTTCTTTTATTCTGAGCGCCTGTGGTGATCTCGATACCATCGACTTGGGTGTCGATGGTATCGACACCTTTAGTGTCGGTTGTTGTCGTTTAGCGACGCTGTAGCTCTCCTAGTGTCGATGGTATCGACTTGCGTCGATGGTATCGACTTCATCCTCGCCAGTAGCCTGGAGACATCTCGATGCCATAGACATGGGTGTCGATGGTATCGACTCTGTATTGCTCTTCTCGGCTGACAACCTGTGGCTTGGTCGATGGTATCGACATCCGTCGATGGTATCGACGGATGCAGATACTTGTTCTTCCTGAAATTTCACAACAGGCCCAAGTAAATCCACACAATTTATAATAAGATGATAAATAATGCTCAAAATAGTAAAACAAAGGGGATTTGATATAAAATGATGGCAAAGACCAAATAAAGTGAATTATGCAATAATATCCATGAAAATGAGTAATTAAGGCACAAAACACATATGAAATAGGTCTCTAAATGCGACTCAAAATCATCGCACCGGTTAATCTTAGAGTTTAAACCTTTTTTACTTCCGGTTTTAAGGGTAGTATAGAAGGGTCGATCCCACAAGACAACTTTTTAAGATTGTTTCTTTTTATCCCAATTGTTTTGAAGAACTATTTTATTATTATTTTTTTGTATTTTTTAGATTTCGAATGGAAAGTAGAAGTCGAGTTTGGGGTTGGTGATTAACACTAAGGAATGAAATGCAAGAATGGAAATGCACTTATAAGAATAAAAATGCATAAGGAAATTTTAAGATTATTGTTAGCACAAGAAAAACTATATGAATGAAAAGACTAGGAATTAAAGAAAGCTAAAGTATGTGGTGATTAAATCAAGAGTTGGAGATTGAGGAATTAGGGGTTTTCACCACCTTAGTCAAGGCAAAATAAACTAATCCTTAAAAATGACGGATTTGATGAAGGCAAGTGAATTAATAAAAATCCACTAAAGATAGACTCCACATGAGCCCATTAGTCCTAGTGCTCATGCTTCTTAGTTCATCATCCTAAAAGAATAAGATCCACGGTCATTTCAAAACTCCTATGCGATTGGGTTTGTTGTTCTAAATCTAAACTTCCACGGTCAAATCCATCCAGGTTACTTTTGATCAAATCAATTAATTACTTTGATAGATCAATTAGTTATCAAACCCAAAAGCCACCTAGAATCATTTTTTAGTAAAATTCGATAAATCCATGGCTAAGGGGTTATTTCCCTTGCCTCGATATAAAACTACTCACTCATGAAGAAGGGGAGACGGAGGAAGAAAGTACTGAAGCCATAGTCTAGCCCAAAATCAGGAGGTTAATCCTTATGCTAGAGACAATAAAATGGCTTAGTTTCTTAGTTCCTTGCTCCATAATTAAAGAATGGAGAAAATAAGATTAAGACTAAAGTGGAATGAAGAGACAAGAACAAGTATGAAAGAACAATGTTTGAAATAAGATCTACTTCATTGCAGAATAAGAAGATGATTAAAAGAATAAAAGCTTCAGAATCCCATACAAAGAGAAAACTCGAGATCCCCAAGGAGGAGGAAGTGCCCCTCCTTTTATAGGAGAAGGAGGGGGGTATACATTAGGTTTAGGGCAAAAGAAATGGCCACCGATGACTGCTAACTTTCTGGATCTAATCAATAGAGAAAACAATTGCTTGCTTTACATTCTTTCTGCAGTAATTTCCCGTAACAACGATTTCGAGCATATGTTTGAGCCATTTAAAAATTATCAAGCAGTCCGAAAATATATGTTTTCCGTATATAATTGAATTATCTTTCTAACGCATACTTGCACAATAAATTCCGCCTTGGGATGTGGGAGTTATACCAATTTTGATGAAAGGTATATACTGAGATCAGACTCTGCGGGAAAACGTAAGGCTACTTTCACTAGTTAATTGTGCAGCCAAATAAAACCAAAATTGCCGCAAAATATATATTTTTTATAGCCAATAAAATTCTCTTTTCATTCCATACTTTATCTTGAAATTCCGTCTTTAGACGCAAAAGATATGGCTATTTTGGTGACGAGTATCTCAGGCACTGCGGGAATATTTGAAAAGCATCATATCTTCATCTTTTATTTTCTCAATTTAATTACTTAGATAATTCCTGAAAATTAAGAAAAATATCATAAGAATTCAAGAAAAGTATATCAAGAAGATAAAAATGTTATTTATTTTTGAATTAGCTGAAATTAACAAAAAAGTCCTAATTAATTATTCTAAATGAAGCAAAAATAAGAGATGAATATGCATTCATCATCCTTCTTCTTTTGTTCTTCCAGATAGAGAGGACAATTCCTTCATACACCCTTTCCTCATGTACCTTGAGGCTGAAGACGGCTTGGGCTGCTGGCTAGCATCATAACACTTCTTAGTTTTGCCCTTGCCCTTGCCCTTAAGACTTACCCTTCATTGATCACATCAAACATTAGGGTTTGTCTTTCTTCGTAATTGCCTCTACTGTCCTCAACAAGTCCAACAACTTTGTCAACGCTTGTCAAAGTTGTCCATGTCATTTTATGATTCTTGCAACATTTGCAGTATCATAGCAATAGCCAACTCTTGGCTCAGAGGGAATCCTTCTTAGTCAGGTTTTTCCATATACCCAATCACATTGAGTGTGTTAATACCTTACTAGATCTCCTTCTGTCATGACATACTAGGACAGTGTCTTGGAGACATCATATGTCTCATGTTGTCTCTGTAACTCATAGTTCAGGGAACACAACATCAAGCACTCCACATCAATGCCATCCTCAGTATGCTTCCATAAGCATACTTTCAGCCATTCGTGTGGTGGGATCGAGTTCATCTGGTTCTGGTATAACTAGGACTTAGAGCTTTCTCTCTTTGATTGAGAACACTTCTCATCGTCCTAACCAATCGTGGAAGTATTCCCATTTAATTTGTTGGTCTCAAGGACCGATCGCAAATAAAGTGATTATTGTTGATTAATCATTTATTGTACAAAAGGAAATATATGCAATTTTAGTCCAAAACTCCTTTTGACTTATTTAATTGATTTGAAAAGTTGACGATATAAATTAGGCCTTTAATTAATTATTGCTCCCACTATTTTACTTCAAATCGATAGCCCTCACCATCAATTCAGAAGATTGCAGCGTACAACCTTCTAGTGAGCAAGATCCTGAAATCCTCTAAGTCATGGACCAGCTTGGGCTGTCACCCACAACTTAGATCTCTCAGGTAGGCAACTCTTACCAATTGCATCATATGCAACTCTTGATACGATGTCATATGCAACTCTTGATACGATGTCATATGCAACTCCTTTCCATGATCATCTCCATGCCTCAAGGTGCTAGATCCTATCTAGGTCACCTTGTTAAGTCCAACCCAAAGCCAACACGATGAATATGCACCCTGCTTGGGTAGACCCACACATCCATCCATCACGCTTCCACGAGATAGACGGTGCACCATGCTTGGGCGTGCCCACACTTGGTCAATCAAGCTTTTCACATGTGTCGCATTTGGAAGGCATCTAAAACTTAATATTTAATGAGGGATATGGTTTTATATACATATACATATCCAATCACCACAATATATAGTACGTATCATATACATGCTATATCCCACAAAAAACATGTGAAACGATAAAAGTAATGATTATGGCCATCCTAATGTGATTCCTTGAGCCAAGAGGAATCACAGTCATCTAGGTTTACATCACATGCAACATGTTAAAAGATGAACTCTGTGCTTTGCCTTTCTGAGTTTGATCAACTCATCACATGACTGATCGGCTCGCCATCAGGCCAGTCGGCTGGGTGCCACCAGCCGATCGGTTGGCTCCTCCAACCGATCGGTTTGCCTGGTCGTCGTGCATCTCATCATGGCCGCCACCCGCTCGTCTCGCTCCTCGAACCGGTCATCAACCGATCGGCTCACTCCTTGAACTGATCGTCTCGAACTTCAACCGATCGGTTCACTCCTTGAACCGATCGTCTCAGCAGTCGTCAGGATGTCCTCCGTTCTTTGACATAATAGGAAATAAAATTATATCCTATTTTACATTGTAAAAAGAGAAACCTTGAGTTACATTCGAGGGGAGCAAAGGTAGGAAAGAAATCTCGAATTATTTCAAGTTACATCATGAATAGGAGAAAGGGAATCGGTGCGCAGACCGAGATGCAAGCAACCACATACAACCATACACAGATAGGGTTTATTGGCCATAACCACGCTATACATCCACCACAAAACTCATTTAAGGGCGACGCGTATCGAGTGCATTCATAATACATATCATATATGTATATTGGGATTTGTGGATTTAGGATTGGACATGCATAAAGCCAATTTTATTCGCATCGTATGCAATAAATAAAGGCGACAAACCAAAATAGATCATATCGATAATCCTAAAGTATAGAGCAGTTGACGTGGCTCTGATACCACTATTGGGTTTTATGGGAGGCAGAGAAGGCAGGGGAAACAAAAATTTTCTCCTCCCAAACCCAGAACAAGGAAACATGTCAACGTCTATACAATAGGAAAGGATGGTTTGTGGAATCATACCTTGTCCTGAGGCTTGCTCGGTGACAATACCTCGCGGCTTGTGCGATCTTCACCTCCGGTCTTGGACGGTGTCTGTGCAGCTCCTAGTCGCACCAGGACTGACGACTCCTGGTCTCATCGAAACTGTCGGGATTGACAGTTGTCCTCCGAGCGGAAGAAATCTCCCACCTCTGAAGTAGTCCACACGAACCATCTGGAACTCCAATCTCCTTGTCTCATAAGGAATTGGAAGGAGTCGCACCCTCCTGTCGGTGTACTAGTCACTGACACACTCTCCTGCCACCAGTCGCTTTCTGCAGTTGTCTTTCCCTTGCTGTGTCTCCCTTATCGGGTAGCACTTGCTCGGGCTCTCTCAGTTACAAAAACAAGAGAGAACGGAAACTTTACAAAGCAATTAGTTGCACTGAGTTGTTATTTGAGAAGCTCCCAATACCCCTATATATAGGAGGGTCATGGGATAGGGTTCTCTATCCCGGGTAATGTGGGACTAAAGCAGGAGTAGAAGGGTTCGAGATTTTCCACAAAAACAACCAATTGTGCAATTTGAACCGATCATTTCATTTCTGAAACGGTCGGTTGGGGACCTGAGCCGGTCAGTTGACACCTCAACTGATCGTTTGGGACCCATAAAATGGTCGGTTCACTTCTGAACTGGTTGATTCGTGGTCCTGGTCAGTTCCTGATTGACCTTTCCTCTTTTGTTTCGAATTGGCACCACATACCAATCCTTGTTCCAATCAAATTGGGCAAGTGAAATGAAAAGAAATTTCTCGCCAACCTGACTTTCCCAACTTGCTTGGTTGGACCAGTTGAACCGATCGTTTCAACACTTGAACTGATCGTTTCACCCTATCCATGAGCTGATCGACTCACCACCTGAGTCGATCGATTCACCAAGCTCAGCCGATCGGTTCATCACATGAGCCGATCGGTTGGGAGTGCAGATTGTGCAGAATCAGTCAATTGTAATTTCAATCAATCTGATACTCCAATCAATGTGTCCAACACCTTGAACATTATGACATTGAGCTATCAATTAATTGAGTGTTTAATTTAACTACTAAACTCCTTTAGTAATCAATCTAAACATTGTTTGTGGACAAAACTCCTCTTCCAAGTTAAATTCTATGTGTGTGACCCTGCATGTCCATTTCACGTTGGCAGTGAAAGTCCATAACACTTATGACTTCACAAGCAAAGAGCGGTGCCTAGTCGTACATCAGTGCTACCCAAGTGAAAAAGAAAGTTGGAGAACAACTTTCAATCCTACAATCCATGAATGGTGTTACAATGAATGTATAATTCCTTTGTCATTGATATCCCGAATGAACTCGAGGCATGGAACAATCATCCTATCAACGTTCATTCACTTTCTTGATCTCAGAGTAGATTGGAAGAGATATGTATGACATCAATATCACATACTGATTCACACATGCGTGCATGCCTTTCTCAATCCTACTCATCAAGTGGCCATGGATATCAAACTCCCTCAGGAGGGACAAATCTCATATCTATTACTCACCCCTCAAAAGCCCCATGTGTCAAAGCCACCCAATCATCATCTTTATAACAACCCATGTTTCAGGACTGCGTTTGATGATGTCAAAGTGTACCCAACGACATGTGTTGAGTGTAGTGATTTTAGGTCAAAGAATCACACTCACCACCATCACTGTGAGTACTGACTGTGACTACCATGTCATGGTTCCATGTGTCAAACTCACTGTGGGTCTATCCGGTACACTTGTTCTCTAACAAGTACCTATGTGTTTGGTTTGATATCTCTATATCATGACTAATGAGATTCTGTCATCAACCAACACCACAATCTATTCTTGTGTGTCATTGCTGTCTATCTACCTTCCACAATGACATCCAACTAGGGACCTAATGAGAATGTAAAAACTCTTAGCATCTGTATGATCTCATCGTTCAGGTCCTCAACCTGAAAGAATATGTCATTGAGTAATGTCATTCTCTAGACATTCAATCTATTCTTTCACTATCTCATATGACTGAACCAGAAAGAATTGAAAGCTTGCCTTTGATGTTTATCAAATCAATCTTAATGTATCCCATCAATCATCCCATGATTGGCTCTCAGGGCATACATACCAACAATTCCCTCATTACAATATGCACCTTTCTTCAAGTCGTACTTGGACGACGTCAGCAGTGGCTCCTGGTTGATCACCACAAACATCAGCTTGATGTTGTCCTCCTAACAACAAACAACAACCTCCTCACCTCTATGGTATTCCACATGGACAATCGAAAACTCCTCTCGTTCTAGTGGGACTGACAAGTAGGATCTTGCCCCTTCTCGTTGGTGTAGTAGCACCAACTTACTCTCCCACAATCGTTCTCCCTTGCTATCTATCCCTTTATCAGTTATGACTTGGTCGGGTTTTCTCGGTTACCACAACCAAAGAAGACAAATAATTTTTAGATGCAATTGAGTTGTATCTGAGAATCCCCCAATACTCTTCTATTTATAGGAAGGTCAGAGTCAGGGTTCCCAGTCTGAGTGGGAGTGGAAGGGACCAAAATTTTACAAATGTTCACATTTTATGAGCAGCAAAATGATCAGTTCATATGTGCATTGATAAGAATGCATGTGAGTCATTTGGTTCCACCCTTGAACTGATCATTTCATCATGTTTTCTAATCAGAATTGTGTTAGAAATTTATATCTGAATTAATGCACAATATGACGTCAACACTAATCTGTGAATCAATCTGATTGATTCACAACCACTCATCTCACAACCTCATCTGGTCGGTTCTTGTTTCTAAGTTGATCGATTCACTTCCTAAACCAGTTGGCTTCATGGTCTAGAATTGCCAAAGTTGGTTCAATTGACCTGACACACTAAAACGATCCGTTCAACACTTGAACAGGTCAGTTCATTGTTTAGTTAGTCAATATTCAACCAATGTTGTTTAAATTGAATATCTAACTCTTTAGTAATCAATTTTAAACCATATTCATGAATGAACTCCTTTTCTAATTGTATCCAAGTTACATTGGCATTTATGACATCACAAGCAATGATTGGTATCTAGCAACACATCATTGATATCCAAGTAATATGAAAAGTTGGAGAAGAACATCAACCTACAATATGTGATTGGTGTTATAGTGATTGTATAATTCTTTTGTCACTGATATCCGAATTAAACTTGAGGCATGGAATCATCATCCACTCAATGTTCAATCCATGTTTCTTGAACTAGAGCAAACTGTCTGAGATATATGTGACCTCAGTATCATATATTGAATCACATGTGCATGCACATGCTTTTGTCAGTATTTCTTATAAAGTAGACTATATATCACACTCTAGTAGGAGGGAAAAATCCCATTTACATCACTCACAGTCATCCCCATGTGTCACAATGTACCCAAGCATCATATTTATGGAAACCCTAATACAAGGTCATGGTGAATAATGTCAAAGTATATTGAACAACATGTGATGAGTATAATGATTTTAGGTCTAAGAACCAGAATCATCACCATCACCATGAGAGATGATTATGACTACCAATTATGATTTTTATGTGTCACTCTAATGGTGGATCTGTCTGATACACTATTCGCTAATAAGTATATATGTGTTTGGTTTGATATCACATATCATGACTGATAAGATCTGTCATCAACCAACACACACTCTAGTCTTATGTGTCATTATTGTCTATCACCCTTCCACAATAACATCTGACTAGGGACGTAACAAGAATGTACATACTCTTAACATCTTTATGATCTCATTGTTTAGGTCATCAACCCGAAGACATACGTCATTGATTAATGTCACTTTTTAGACATTCAATATGTTTTATCATAATCTCATAACTGATTGAAACAACATAAATTGAAATATTGCCTTTATTGTTAATCAAATTGTTTACAAGATATGTCATCTCATCATCATATGATTGGCTCTCTAGGCATATTTACCAACACTACCTGTCTTAGGGTTTTCTGTATCCCTAATATTCAAAATGATATGCATTTTAAGGACTAGGCTTTCTTTATAAATAAAATTTATCAAAGCATGGTATGATCAAAAGTCACAAACTAAACTCTTACCATGGTCCTTCACAACATTCATTGCAAAATTCATTCTTGCCTCTTCGATGATGGATTCTAATTCTTTTCCTTATTGATCTTCTTAAGCTTGGGACATAAGGGTTTGATATGGTTTGGGTCACCATAATAGTAACACAGGCCAGTGCCATACCTGTACGTCCATGAATAAGTCTTCTACAGGAAGGACAATGAACTTTATCTTGGGCTACTGGAGACACTTCAAGAACCTTCCTCTCCTGGGCATGATTGTTGTTGTGGTTCCTAATCGAGGCTGAGTTCTTCTTCCATGGACGTCCTAGGTATTCTTCTAACTCCAAGGCAACATGCAGAGTTGCCTACACTGTAGTGATGCCTCATCTTGTCAAGGAAAATATAAGGTCTTCCTTAAGTCCTCTAATGAACTTCTTGGCACGTCTTGCTTTAGTGAATCCATGTCCATAATTCTACAGGGCTTGAAACTTCATGTCATACTAAGTGAGTGTTGTGTCACCTAGTTGCCTCAATTTAACGATCTCTTCTTATTTCTTTGAAATCACAACCTCTATACGTAGTGGTTTTGGAAGGCTTGCATGAACACCATCCAATAAGGGGGGATCCTTGAATCGGGTGGGCGTCAAGGAAATTCTCCCATCATTGACTTGTTGGTCCTTGAAGAAGGTGGCTTCCAAACCACACCTCAGAATACTCAAGGCAAGACACATCTTGGAAATAGTGCTCTATGGAATGTAGCCAATCCTCGGCTTTCGTGACTACATGTGTAAGGACCCTGACTTGGGTTTTGGGCTCACCCTATTTGTTTTTCTTAAGTAAGTTGATTAGAATTTTAAGCTAATCCTTTGAGGTGTTTTGTAACCATATGGCACACTTATGTTCCAAGTATGGTCCTATTTCAATGCTATTTGAGCAATGTTTGCTTGTTTTGGACCAAAGTGCAATTTACCCAAGATGGGGGGGGGGGTTATGTTGCAATATGTCACATGATGAGTGTGCCCTTAGTGCTTTATTATCATAAGAGAGAGAATTATGATAAGGGGTGCCTTGTGGAAAGCCTAAGTTTCAAGTTGAGCTTGTATGGTTGATGATTGTGCTTTATGTGTTAGTTTTAGTGTAAATTGCAAATTACCCACAGTTGTGGGGTTAACATGCAATTTACCATCTCTAGAGTGTTCCTTCCACCTCTTGGCATCATCTATAGGAGATAGAGAGAGAGATGGATGCCTTGTTTGGGTCTTGGAGGTGTGGTAACATCTTTGGTGATGTTTTGAACACATGAGTGAGATGTGTTTTGCTCTTAGATGTGTTATCTCGGGTTAGAGAACCTTAGGGAGGTTGCCTATCAGTTTATGAGTGTGTAGGGTTGTGACCTATCAGTTTGTGAGTGTGTAGGGTTATGCCCTATCGGTTTGTGAGTGTGTAGGGTTATACCCTATCGATTTGTGAGTGTGTAGGGTTATGCCCTATCGGTTTGTGAGTGTGTAGGGTTGTGACCTATCCGTTTATGAGTGTGTCGGGTTATGCCATATCGGTTTGTGAGTGTGTAGGGTTTTGGAATATCGGCCATAACCTTGGTAGGAGACAAAGAGGATGAGATCTAGACTATATCTTATCACCATGTCTTGCATGTTGTTGCATGTGGCCCTTTTTCGTGGACAAGTGTCACCTAAGATCCTAAGGTGATGACACCTCACTTTTGATCCCTATTTCTTCCCTCAAGTATATAACCCCCTCCTTCTTCACACAAGTAAACCCTTTCATCCATTCTTGTTCCTCTCCTCTTGGTGGACGAGCTTGGGAGCTTATGGAGCTCGAGGAAGTCCACATGGAGCTTGGGAGGTCGAGTTCTGTAACATACTGAATTTTTGTGCCAAATTTAAATATTGAGCCATTATTCATAATCCTCTGTAATTTGAAATCCTTTTTCTATTTTGCACTCATATTTGCACCCATATAAAATATTTTGAAAATTGGTCATCAAAATACAAATTGTCCTTATTTTGGTCTAAATATCCCACTCGACCCACAATTAATTAATGGAACCGCATTAGAAATTCTTGACTTTGGAATTTCATAAAAATATAGTATGAGACTTGAACATTAATGTTGGGATTAACTATAAGAATAACTATTTTAACCACTTAGAATCATCAAAGAGGGAGTTAGCATTTTTAAGGGAAAATTGTAATTATGATTAGAAGAGTTTTTAAAATTTCAAGGGTAACGGTTGAAGGAGTTAAGAGAGATGAATTTATGATGGACAAGGAGGGGTTTGTAGAAAAAATTTCCTTGAACTTACACTGTGTTTGGTATGTGGTGATAAAATTGATGGTGATGGTGAAAAGCTTTCTTATCGGGGTGGAAAAGTAAGCCCCACTTTCAGTACAAGAAGGCGGGTATTGCCCACAGGAAAATTGGGGTTGCTCCCAAGCCAAGCATTTGACATAACACACTTCATGTGTTACTTAGTCAAGTATATCGGATTTGAGGTACTTACCTCCATATTAGCTTTAAGGTGCTTCCACCATATCGGGCAAGAGGTGTGTGCTTGCTTACCATATCGGGCAAGAGGTGTATGCTTGCTTACCATATCGGGCAAGAGGTGTATGCTTGCTTACCATATCGGCAAGAGGTGTATGCTTGCTTACCGTATCGGGCAAGAGGTGTATGTTTTCTTACTGTATGATAGAGACGGTGATGGTAGTAGGGAAATAATAAAAATATGTTGTTTGGTAACATGTGCGTGGTGATAGGGATGGTGATGGTGAAAATTTTTAAAAATATTGTTTGTTACATGGTTATAGTGATGGGGAGAAGATTTTTTTTTATAAAAAACACCCTACACAAGTAAGAAGCATATTCATTAGAGCGTTTTTTTTTTTTGCACATTTGTCTAAATAAGTAGCAGAGTTTTGAAAGAAACTTTTTTCACCACGATTCACCACGCTTTTTCATGGGGACAAAAATAGATCAAAATTCACCATGGATTCACCATGATTCCCTATTACCATGGCAAACAACCAACATTTTTGTGTCACCATCGTTCACTGTCACCATGATTCACCATGTAACAAAGCAGACTTAATGATCATAACCGGCCCTTGACTGGCCGAAGACCGCATAACATTGCATGTTCCCCTCCGGCGGCTAGGACGCCCTCACGCGCCTCTTACCCTGCAACAACGAACGGCCGGGGAACCATCTCACCGTTCCTACCTCTCGACTCAAACGGATCGCGAGAAAGACTCCCTACGCCAGTGGCCATTATTGGCCAGTGACTGCAGAAGAAACGGCCGTGTGCCCTTCTCCAGGCGCAACGCCAACCCAGCCTCGGCGCCGCCCCAGAGTGGACGGACAGCCCCATGGGCTTCCTTTACATCCACAAACCCTAGCTCCTGAAGCCCTACTTATATCCCCAGCCCCTCTCCTTATCCCTCTCTCGAGCCTCTGACCCCAGGGCATGCTGCCCTTCCTCCCGGAGATCGTGCTGCAGTTTGGGTGAGTGTCTGCTCCAATCTCGGCCGCCCTCAACAACTGCGCCGTCGGCCTAGGCATGATTGTAGATCACGACTACCACCACGACGTACCACTGCTTTCACCACCCGTCAAGTTACTACACACGACACCAGACCAGGAGTTAAGCTCCATCGTCAGGCCTAGGCCTGCCTCCTTCCCCTTCCTATTGGTTGCGCCACCGATAGGTGCAAACAACAACCAGGCTGCCATGATGTCCTGGTGAAAAACGTAGGCGGAGCAACCTCGTGAAGGCAGTTGCATGTTCTGGTCCAACTCCAATAAATGAAGGGGAAGAAACGACTTAGTATCAATTCATACCATCCATCAGGAATATAGAGAAACCGTGAACCAGTTCACTGACGATCAATAGTTGCCAAATCGAACTGTAAGTCTATGCTCTCCTTTGCTGTCATACTTTGATAATCAACTAGTAAGGATAAATCAGATGATAATTGGAAGGTGTAGGGATAAAAAACTTATTCACATTGATGAAACTAGATTATTTAATCTGGCATATCTAGAAGTATCACGGTAATATGCATATAGCCTATAGGAGTATACTAATGACGTTCAGTTTCCCTACGACTAATTATATGCTATTGGAACCTATTATGTATATAACAAGCACCAATATTCGTTAGTAAAAGATTCTTTTGATATGTAAACTATTCGTTAGTGTAAACGCAGGCTAAGCTGATGAACTGCTCTGTATACTGTGTAGTATTACTGGTATATATATATGTATACGGTTCCATGTAAACATTTGAAACTTAAGTACATTTGGTCTATGTATTAATAAATTGTAGAGTCTAAGGAATAATTATGTATTAGACTGAAATGTCAGTTAACGGGAAATTATTGTAAATAGTTAAATAGTTGGGTCGTGTACCTGTGGTGTACATAGGTAATGATATATAACTATCCTTACATTACTCACCTGAAATTATATAACCTTATACATATTAGGGATCGTTATCATTATTAGAGTACATTGATTAATGTTTGACTACGTGTTGTATAAAATAAAGTCGTGTCGTATACAATGAAAGATTTTTCTAGTAATGATCCTATTGATATCCCTACTAAATACATTCTTAGCATAGTATTACATTTTTTAAAATCCGGTAGTGTACCTCTGAAGTAATAATTTTGGTATTGGGATTATAAAAAATTTCTACATGATAGGGATTCGGGATAGATACATACGGATTATTTCCAAACATAATAGAAATCAATGACCATTTTGATATGCCTTAACCTATGATGTACATTTATTATAATATTAGTATATATGTTATGTAGGTATTAATAACAATAGATATAGCATTGTGGACGACTTTACATTTTGAAATTGAGAAAGAATTCACATGTAATATTTCCCATAGTAGTAAATACCCTAATGACTTGAATGAATGAATGAATGAATTTAGTCTAATAAGGAGAATGTAAGCCATAAAATGAATGTTACAAATTGAATATGTGACCATAAGAATGGCATGTGATGTCTAGCCCACCTATATGTTATCCCATTAATAAATAAGTGATAGTTGTCACCATGGTTATAATACATGAATACCTTAGGATGAATATAGACATGTATAATGGGGAAATATGGAATAGTAACCTAATGTGGAAAACCCTCATTCTAAATATAAGACAGATTGAGCAACATTGATTCCAAGTCAAATGGTGATGAGAACATTATTCTTTGTAGTTACCTCTTCATAAATTCATGGAGCCACTTTGTGATTATGCAATCCTTGGAGCCCTGAGTAATGGAGGTACTACATTCTCTATTTTTTATTGAGTTATCAATTTTCCTCTTAAATTCCATGCAAATTGTTTAGTGGTGATCCCCATACTTTTGTAAGACTTTCCCGCCTCTCTAAAAGTTCACCACCTCATATTTATTATTGTTTGATTGCATTGAATATTATAATAGCACTTGACTTGATCTATTTGGAGTTTTGACTCCCTGGACTTTGGTTCCTTTGGGATTTGGCCCCTTAGAGCTTTGGCTCACTTGAGGTAGGGTATGTCCTGCTGCCCTATGCATATGTTGTAATGGTTTAGTCAACCCCCAGTCGACTGATTAGCATAATACTTAGGCACAATGTTTTTCTTTCATAGATGATTGAACATAAGGCATTGTTGCCCTTGAAGGAAATTATATGATAGTGCTCAACCTTAATATTCAAAATTTGATCATTGCAAGTATTTTGATTATTTGATATCTTGAACTATTTTGAACAGCCTTGTGGAAATTTGATCTTGAAATACATATTGAAATGTTTCTATCCTTGCTTTGATGACCTTAGTCCACCAAATATTCCTTGCCTAGATTTGATATTATCTTGAATCATATTTAGTAGCCATATTTTGCAAATAGCTCGATATAAGAATTTAGTACCAGCTATGCTAACCTTTATTTCCCTTGAATGGGGTCCATGTGTGGTTTCGTTCCCTCTGGGAACTCATGGGAAGGTGGTAGATGGAAGAGCTTGAAGAGACATGCACTGAGTAATCCTCCGTTAAAGACTAGATAGTAATGAATTTTTATTCTTAAACTTGGTAATTTTTATTTGTAACCTTCCACTATTCTGATGTAAAAGCATGATGGTAATCAAGATTGTTTATGATTCTGATATTATTTTGTATATATTCGACCATAAATATGGAGTCTTTACAAGTTCCTTGCTCATGATGATTCCTTATTCAACTTCCATCTTGGTGAGTTATGTTTCTTTGATGTCCATTTCTTTGATCTCTCTTCTTCATCTTCTTCTACCTCTCTCAGCCATGTATCATACCTTGCATGAAGGATGATTAGGATGTGGTACTCTCCTCCCTTCCTTTCTTCTAGAGCTATCATAACCATGTCATCTTCTTCTTCTTCTTTCTTGAGGTGATGTTGAGATCGAGTTGGGACTCTTGATGGGCTATCTTCCACCTTGAGAACATGTGCTTTGGAGCTTTGATCATGGAGCTTGAACCCTTGATGAAGACCTTCTTGAGGCGGGTTATATAACTCTCTTTTTTATTTTCATTCTTTCATGTGTTTATGTTGTTCTCCATCTCTAGATCATTTATCTCATGTATGCTAGTAACTGTTGGTGGTTTGAGAACTTTTTTGAAGAAGGGATTTTGTTTAAGTTGTTGCCTACATCTTACACCTTCTTGCCATGATAGTAGATGAATTAGCGGCCGATCTTACTAAGGTTGAAGATGACAAGTCCACATACACATACACTACTAGTCATCATGACTTGTAGTGCATAGACTGACATCATGTAACAAGTCGTCATGACTTGGGGATTCCTAAACTGATATGTTTGCTTAGGCAAACATGCCTTGATGAGGAGCTAACCCGTCATGCCCTAGGGATGCTTAAACTGATATGTTGGTAATCCATCATGCCCTAGAGGTGCCTCGACCGATATGCTTGATATGCTTGAGGGTACTAGCTCATCATGACCAGGAGGGTGTCTTGAGTTGGAGTGCCAAATTGTGATGCCTTGTTGGAGCAAGAGGCCGACACACTTCCATGTAGGGTTACCCGACACACCTTGAGAAAGTGAGTCATGATGCCTTGTTGGAACCCTAACCCTAACAACCTGTCACACCTAGGGTTGCTCGACACACCTAGGGTTTCCAGACACACCTAGGGTTGCACGTCACCCTTTCATGTAAGGTTGCTCATCACACTTTAAGAAGGGCTAAACCAGTACACACCATGAGTGCTGAACCGATACACCACAAGAGGGACTAAAATGAAACCTTGTATGACCTCACTCAATATACTTAGATGTGTGAACCCAACATACCATGATGTAGTCAAGCCGACACGTGGATGAGGTGAAACCGATATCACATGATGAGGGTTGAAGGGTATGCTCGAATACACACATATGAGAAATGCATGATATAGAAGGTATTGTTTTGGATAATGTATGATTAATCTTAATTGTTTCTCCTAAATATAGTGCACCATAAGATAATGTTACTATGAGTTGTCCATCCTTAACTAAAAAGTTTAGCCCTAAACTCTCCAACAATGTGGGAAGCAATGTATGTAGGGTTCAATGGTTGAATCCCATATGATAACCTTAGTCATGGAAGAGTATGACCCATGTGCTAGTCTTAATGAAAGTTTATAATCCATGACAAGTGTCTATATATATATATATATATATATATATATATATATATATATATATATATATATATATATAGGGTAGTGATCATGTGAGAAACATCCTACGGTGAGAGCATGAGAGGCATTTGAATAACTGAACATTTATAGTTGTTTTCTAAAATCCAACCATAAGGATGGGAAGAACATCTATTCATTTACCTTCCTATAAAAAACCATTGCAATCAGATACTTTTTGCATGTCTATATGTTGAATATACACTTTTTACATCTAACGGTCAGCCTAAAATTCAATATTGAGCATTGAAAAGTATTCTATTGTTGTGAATGTTATAAAAATGTGATGACCATGAAATTTTGTAGAAAAGTAAATATTAAGGAATACATTTAATACATACGATTGGATTAGAGAAAATTGATCGTCTTGGAGAGTAATTCAAATGCCTCTCATGCTCTCACCAAGATATGTTTCTCACTGGATCATTATCCTATATATATATATATATATATATATATATATATTATGATGACGATAAGCCTTGTTGGAATAAAAAGTGATAACTTTTGTGTAGAAATCATATAAACAAGTCTAATGATCTGATAAGTTCCTTGTGGATAGTTTGAAGTGAAACCCTATAGTTATGTAATCTAAGGTTTGACTCCCCTTAGTATAATATGTGGTTAATGGTTCGTAAGAAGTGATGATGTATGGGTCACAAAATGATGAAACATTATGAATGGTGCATGGTCAACATGTTTACATAATGTAAGGTTGTAATACATATGTACATGTACGCTATGGTGAAACCTAGTTTTGATGACACAATAATCTATTCATATCTAACTAATGTTATTCAAACCTAAATCAGTTTCAAGGAAGTGGATATTGGTGTGATTAGGGTTTGGTGATGTAACCAAGAGGTAAAACCCTAATCGGCTATATGCAAAGAGAATTGACCCTAATTCTAGGGGTAGGTCATATTATTGGGTGTGTATGAAAAGAAAGCATGATAGTGTACTCTCTCTCTCTCTCTCTTAAATCACATGACTTTAACCTCTAATGGGTTAATTGGGTGTTATAACTTGTGAGCACTATGAAGATGGTTAAATAATATTAAGCTTTGGATATGAACCTTGATAAGGTAACACAAGAAGTATGAATATGTGAATGTGCATACTTGGTTAAATTTTCTAATTCTTAACCTTATACACTCCAACTTATGTGAGGTAGTAAAAGTCAGAGATTTGAGATAGATGCTTGAGAACCTTATGAGAACTAAGCATGATGCCTAATCCTAAATTAGAGAACTTATGATGCATGGCTTACTTTATTTAAAGGTGTTTAATGTGATTGAAATGTATCCTCTCTATGGATGTAAAAGTTAATGATTGCTATGGTATGCATATGTGATGGGGCAGAAATGATGATTGGTATAAGTAATGCTTATATATCCATTGAAACATGATGAGATAACAATGAATCACAAATGTGATGTGATGGGTCTTAGGACCTGGGAAAGGCTTAGTTCCTAGTTGAGGTGATATCCTCTGGTACAGGAATGAGGGATTGATATCCCATGATAATGTGTTGATGGTGACATCCTTGTGAATGGCAGTGATACAATGTTATGAGATGATGGGTATCATTTTATAGTTTAAATAATGATATCTTATGTTGTAATACTATGTCCCTTTCTTTGAAGGATTTGTTTATGGTTTGTATGTTGTAACTTGATTGATGCTAAAAGACACTTTAATTGGTTTAATTAATCAAGTGGAACCTAATCATGTATCTTGCCTTGTGCCATAGATCCATTCAGTGTTAGCATTTGCTGGATGGTGAAATGAGTTTAACTTGGAGCACATATTTTTGAATATGCAGGGGTGAGGACGAGTATACCCTTATGTCCATGACATGTGATACATGATTGGCTGTAGGCCATACCCTGATAAGAGTGTGGCTTCAGGCCGTAGCTCAATGATATGTGATACATGATTGGCTGTGGGCCATACCCTGATAAGAGTGTGGCTTCGAGCCGTAGCTCAATAATATGTGACATAGGATTGGTTGTGGGCCATACCCTGATAAGAGTGTGGCTTCAGGCCATAGCCTAGTTTTGCTAGTGTCGTGACCTATACCAAAGTGGGCTAGATTTGTACAGTTGGACTATGTGTCGCTGATAGCAGTTTGATAAATGATGTCACTGCCAATATCTCATACTGACCAAGGGTGTGAGGTTGTGGATTCTGACTCTTCCACTAGACCTTGTATGGCACCAATTTTGACTTAGTAGTAGTCTGTTGGATTTGGGTGGTACGACTCAAATCCTCAGGGCATTATAAATACATAATTAGCTGTGTAGTGTACATGTATAGGATCAAACACAGAACATTGGATGAAGCCTTTCCTTGCTTTTATGTTGTGTACTTATAACAGTTATACATGTTCTTCATATTCCTTTCTAAGTTATTAGTTATTCTACTATATAGTGGAAAATGCATATTTCAACTCTATTTACTCTATCCAAGAGGTATATGTCATTTAGTTAATTTTGTTCAATCTGCTCAGTGTAATAGTCTATCTACTTAGTTATTTGTGATAATAATAGAGTTGGCAGAGAGATATATCTCTCGTTGAGACTATTGTCTCACCCCATTGGATAAATATCTTTTAGGTGGATGTGTATGCCAAGATAAAGATCTGATAGATGAGGATATATATGAAGAGGAACTACACATGGTGGATCATGGTATATGAATAGTGTCTAGTAATAGATTCCTATGTGTCGTCATTGTACACTCAGGTCCTTGGGGTGTTCTTGATGTGTTTTGATGACGTAATGATCGATATGTAGTTTTTGTCTTGTGTACCTTTGGTGGTATGTACATGTGGAATTGTTATCTTATGTAACCAGATGATTGGAAAACAATGATGTAACACCTTGGATATGTGTTATGAAATACAAGTGTTGATTCTTGTGTAATAAATCTCAGCACATGGTGCTTGTTGCAAATCGGTTTTAGTTTCTTGTGATCTTTGGTAATCCGTTGTTAATGATTGATCATGGTTTAAGTTTTGTGTGGCAAAGGGTGTCACATTTGGTTGGCATCAGAGCTCTAGGTTCGCTGAGTCTACAGGGACACTAGGACTAGGATGGTGTCTAAGATAAGAACATAATATAAAATATGGTGCATACTGCCTAATCTCATTGTTTGGGTGCCCTGGTATTCAAATGTTGAAGAAAAGGTAAGTATGGAACTCTTAGACTAATTTCTCTTTGATTACTCTGATCAAGTATTCATTTTGGAACAATCTAAAGGGCTAACAAATCGGGAATCATGATGCTAATACCTCCATCATACTATAAAAAGAGGTAAGAACTGCACCATAACTTACTAAAACTTGAATGTTTGGTTATTAAAAGAGAAAGATACAACTCCATGAAACCTAAATCTAAGTGTGAATATGATAAGAGAAGTTCTTGAAGCTATAATTTCAAGAAATGTATGAAGGATAGATGAATATATGCTAATAAAGTAAGTCAAGGTGTAAAATCCACCTACGATGAAGAAATTTTTTGAAATAAGAATGAAATGAGGACACATATGAGAATGAATAATGAGTAAATAAGATGGAACTTGAGTTAATCTCAGACCAACCCATGAATATGAAAAGGGGTAAAGTGCAATCTTCATGATATGTGAAAGGGGACAAGGGAGATGATCCATGTTCAATAAATAATATGCAAAGAATAATGATCATTTTCATGATGAAAAGATGAAAAATGTGGTAAAATAAGGAAACATTCATGAACATGAAGAGCAATAATCAAAGAAAGAGTAATGACATGTAATCATATTCATAGTTCCTTTGCCGAAGGCAAGGAAACCGAGGTGAAAACAAGTTCAAAATGATACATAAACAGTTGGAAACTTGTGTAATAACCAAAGAAATTGATAATCCCTTCGCCTTGATAAAAAAACCCTGGGTAACGATGTAGTGATAAGAAAAATATTCCCTTGTGTTATTTCCTTTCAAGTATATGGCAGTCAAGTGGATCTTATATCACTTGATGTGCATGGTTTATAAGTGATCTTAGGATGGATACTCTGGTAAGTATTAGTTGGTCTTGGGTTTTGTTCCAAGATAGGGATATCTGTGATAGATGATGTCTTGAGAAGAAAGAAAGACCCTTCTGGTATGTTTGGGTTTGGGAGTAGAAGCAGAGGCTGGATATGAATATGGATGTGATAGGGGTATGATGTGTTTCTGACACATTTGATGGATACCAAGGTAAGGAATTCTAGTATCCAAGTAGTTCCAATTGTATGGAAGAGTGAGAACATGTTGCTTGATAGGATGATTAGGTGTTTGGCTACCTTTAAATGTTGACTTTGGATCAATATGGTTATAAGTACCCAGCCTAAACATATGGATATCACATGTTAGGGGTTTATGCTCCGCATAAATGTAACATCGACAAGGATGCATAAGAAAAGAGACAGTTGTAAGATCATCTTGGGAAAAGTTGATCAGGTTGAGTATAATCCCTTGGAGTGCTCCTATCTGGCTTGCAAGTAAGAAAGGTTCCAAGAAGATTATGTATTGGTTGTAAATGGATAAGCATGGTTTCCATTCCCTATTCAGGTCAGTTAAGGTGACATATAACATCTTGGGTTACCTATGAGATAGTTTTTCTAGGGATAAGTAGCCTCTTCCTATGACAAGAGGATGTACATCTAAGAGTGTGTATGTTGGTAGGATAGTTGGTAAAAGTAAGACTAGTGTTGAGTCACCAGATCAGAGTAGCGCAGTGGAAGCTTAATAGGTTTTGTAGTTCCAAGTGGATGACAGAACGTATCTCTAGTCTTTATTTGGAAGAGACATGTTGAGGTGTGAGGAGGGTATGGTAAACTCCCAGAATCAAGAATCTTACTATATGATGTTATAAGTTGAGGAGGTGATACATAAGAAAGAGTGACACCTGAGTTGGATAAGTATGTATAGTGCATCTATGGCTAAGAAAGTATCACCTGACATAGGGTTGACTTTGCAGGTGATAATGTAAAGGATAAGTTGAGTATGTGTCATGTGCAAAAGATCATGTGTTGACCTTGGATGCAAGAATAGTATGTTGGTAAAGTCTTGTGACATCATCCTAAGATTAAGAAACTATGTGCAAGTTTGAAGGTGTGGTGTATGAGTAGTATCCATCTCCTTTCGCCTGGGATTTTGGGGGCAAAATCCATGTTAGGTGTTTATGACTTGTAAGGACCCTGACCTGGATTTTGGGTTAACCATGTTTGTTTTGCTTCAGTAAGTTTCTCAGAACTTTAATAAAATCCTTTGAGGTGTTTTGTAACCATGTGATACACTTATGTTCCAAGTGTGGACCTGTTTGAATGTTGTTTGAGCAAGGTTTGCTTGTTTTGGACCAAAGTGCAATTTACCCAAGATGAGGGGTTATCTTGCAATATGTCACATGATGAGTGTTACCTTAGTGCTTTAGCATCATAAGAGAGAGAATGATTCTAAGGGGCACCTTGTGGAAAGCCTAGGTTTCAAGTTGAGCTTGTATGGTTGATGCTTGTGCATTATGTGTTAGTTTTAGTGTAAATTGTAAATTACCCATAGTTGGGGGGTTAACATGCAATTTACCCTCTCTAGAGTGTTCCTTCCTTCTCTTGGCATCATCTAGAGGAGATATATAGATGGGCACCTTGTTTGGGTCTTGGTGGTGCGGTAACATCCTTGGTGATGTTTTGAACACATGAGTAAGATGTGTTTTCTTCTTAGATGTGTTATCTTGGGTTAGAGAACCTTGGTGTAACATACTGAATCTCAGGGTCTTCCCTGCAATTTACCCATTCTTGAGCTTTTCTTTGACTTTTAGTCCATTTGGACCTTTTCCACAAATTTCACATCCTTTTGGATCATTCTTGTACACCTTGTGCAATTTGAGCACAATCTGAGGTTGAAATCACTATTTACCCTCTTTGATGTAAATTGAGGGGTGTTTGCACAAATAACCCACATTAGGAGATAAGTTAGGGTTAATTATGTAATTTGGTCTTTAATGGGATAATATAGCAGATTATATTTATTTGGAGCTTTTTGGATAAATATATTATTAATAATGTGTATTTGAGTTCATATGTGTGTATATTAACCTTTATTGTTTCTCTCTCCTCAAAATATGATTTTAGTTCACATTAATATGTTATTTTGTGGAGTAATGAGTATTTATACCCTAATATGTTTTATATGTCGAATTTACTCACATGTTTCTCATTAATAGCCTCTTCATATAATTCCTTGATTTTAATATATTATTATACTCTTTTATGAGCCATATATTTATTAATGGCCATATTATACATTAAACGAGATTTTAATTATATAGCATCGTTCTATATGTTAATTTGAGCATGTGGTCCAAATTTGGTGTCATTTGGACTTCATTTGACCCTTCAAATCCTTTTTATGAGCTTTTAATATAGTTTAACTAATGTGCTTTAATCGATTCCATTAATATCTCTGTAATGCCTATAGTCCGGTTATTTAACCTGTCACGCGCCCGGTTCACCGTGGACCCGCCATCCGACGGCTCCGATTTGATCGCCCTTGATCCAACGGTTCGCGCTTTATCTCCAACCTCTCGCCCACGCGACCCAACAGTCGTTTCACAGCGGCTAACTCCCCTTGAGCCGTTCTCTCACCCTCCTTCACCCTTTAATTTGGGACTTGTCCCTTTAGCTTCGTCTCCTCAAGACGATTCCATTGAACCCTTATTCTCCGCCTACCTCTCCAAGGAAACAAAACGCCCAATTGGGAAGTGAGCGTTTCTCTCCACCCTTAGGTTACAGTCGGCGCCTTGAGCTCCCTCTCACCTATATAAGGCCCCGCTTAGCACCGACGGGCCTCCACTTTTCTTCCTCCTCCATCAATTTCACCTCTCCGTGCCCGAGCCACCCTGACCTACTCCGTTCTTCTTCTCCGGCGATCTCGGACTGCTGCTCGCCCCTCCGGCCACCTCACTACAATTACTTGAGTAGTAAGCATCACCGACCTACCCTCTACCTCTTCCAACTCCTCGTTTGTTTCGCGATGGCTCTGATCGATGGGTCCTATAGAGCTCCGGCAAGCTCCGCCGGCGCCATGCCTTTTCGGGTTCTGGTGCTCCTCCGACCTCAAAACCGCCGCCGTTCGATTCGCCTTGTCTCCGCGTTGATGTAGGAGTCTTCAATCGAAGCTTCTTTCGGGTTTTTCGATGGTTTTGGCTTCGTGTCCTCCTCCCCTGTTTCCGGCCATGTCGCGACCTGTTTTCTCTACTCTTGAGCACGCGACATCGCTTCTTGTGAACCTTTGTGACCGCGAGACTCTGGGGAATTCGTCCCCGATCTCCGGTGGCAACAGCAGTGCCTCAGTGGCCATCGGGACCAGGTTGTCACGATTCCAGCGTGCTGCTCGAGCCATGGTTCGAAGCAGCAACATACCTGGAGGTAAGATGACCCTGGAGTCCCTCGCTGATTACATCGTTAGCGTTTTATCGCAGGGGTAATCTCGTCTTTTCCCCCTCCTCGGTTTCTTCTTTGTTGCAAAGCAATCGACAAGTGCTAATGACTGATATGCCCTCGTCTTTTTATTTGGTTTGATTTATTATGCAAGGGTAGTTTAGTCTTTTCCCCTGTTATTTACATCGAATTACATTTCGATTTAAATATATGTCACGCTATGGTTTTCCTAATTTCTGATTGGTCAGATTTACTTAATTCATAGTAAGTCGATCCTTCGTCAGAAAAATATGAATAAATAGTCGTTGGAAAGGATTTTTCGAGTAGAATCTGAATTTCTAGTTTTTAAGTCCTTTTTTCCTTCCCAACTCTGATAATTAATTCAAACCTTAATTTAAATGTATAAAGTGATGTAAAATGATAATAATAGTGTTTTAACTCCGTTTTTGACAATAAAATATGTTTTCTCGAGTAGAAAATTATTAGGGATCGTTTGGACCTATTTCCAGAACCAAAATCCAAAGCCTTTACCCATGGTTTATAAATATGGATATTTTACACTTAAAGTACCTTTAAGTAACCTAATACATGTGTAATGTTTGCAACTAGGGAAAATGGAATGGTGATACAATCAACTTGGTGAAAGTATTGGTAATGAATCTAGAACAGGTATGTGAAACCTATTTCAGTATGTGCATCCTATTCTAGTATGTGGATCCTATTGTAATTGTGGAATTTAAATGTGATGTAATTGTGCAAACTACCTATCTTTCAGTTGGGACTTTTCCAACCCCACTTATCATTGTGCTAGCCTTATAATCCTTCTAATTACATTTATTGGCTCTTTACTTAGTTTATGCCATTGTGGCTTAATCATTTGAATCATGTGAATCATTCTTCTACATATGTTGCCTCCTTTACTTGGAAATGCTTTAATCTTGTTATTGCCTATGTTGGCATATCCCTTTTGAAATATTTGGAACATTGTATAATGTTGATGCTTGTTGACTCTTATACCTTTTGGAAATCTTGGATATGGTTGTGACCTATGATGGTCTTGTTATTTATTTATTTGGGTTTTATTCCCAATGCTTGTTGCATCTTATTATACTTTTCACTCTACTGCCAAGTGAATGTTTATGCATGATATAGTTATTGGCCAATTGACAATGTAGTGTACATGAGTACAAACCACCCACAGGGCACTGAGGTTTTAGTCCTCCTGCCGGGCACTGGGGTTTTAGTCCCCCTGCCATTTTATATATTAGGCACTGGGGTTTTATTCCCCCTGCCACTTTTTTAGGCACTGGGGTTTTAGTCCCCCTGCCATTGGTGAGGTCCGGTAGGTGCCTCACCCTACATTGATAGGACGTTGTGTCATAATTTATATTCATGCAAATGTGATAATTGTTGATATTTAAATGTGGCAGTTTCTCTCTCTCATATTCATATATTGGTCTCATTTCTTTGGAAATCTCTTCTTATGGGGAATCTTTTATGTTGTAAAGCTTTTTATTATTATTTGTCCTATTCCTTTTTATTAACACATACCTTGTTATCTCTCTCTTGCTGGATGACCCCAACCATCCAGGATAGGAATCAGAGTGCGCATGGAAGCTTGGTGAACCCAAAGCTAAGGATAGGATAAGAAGAAAGGAATATATAGCTTGAGTGATCATGTTTGCTTTTATGTTGTATAGTAGTTTGTTTGGAGACAATGTTGTATTAGTCTAAGTCTTCCTCTACCGAGATCCTTGTAGTTGCTTGTATAAAGTTGTACTCCCATTTGGGGAAATTTTATAATGTACTCTTTATACATTTTGAATAATGTCAAGATTTAATTCTTCCGCTGCCATACTTTTGATGATTTTGTTTATCATGTTTTTAGTAGAGACTTTTGGGTCTTTACAACATGGTATCAGAGCATCAAGGTAGTCGGATTCTTGACTAGTTCAAAATTGTCTCCTAGATAGAACCCTTATCTTATATAGTTTCCCTTTAGTTAGTTTTTCACCTTAGAGTTGACCTATATAGAATGTTTGATTTAGGATCATAATAATTTCTTATTAGAAATAAAATTTGTCAACTTTTTGGTGAATTGTCTAATTGAGTAGCTATTAGAGCAAGAAGTTGAAGTGATGGTGTCTAGAAAGGGTCAGAGCTTAGGGGCTGGCAATATTTTCCTCCGCCCCACTAGCTTGGTCACGAGGACTCCTGAGCTCATATGACCTGGCCTGGCCTGATCTGAAACGGACAGCTCGAAATAGTCTACTCTTAGACATATTGCCTTATTGTTGAATAACCTTAGAATCCTTTATATGATGATTTGATTTCTTTTCTCAAACAAAAATCATCTTGTAATCCCTAAGTATCTTATATGAGCCTTAGGTTTCCATGTTTAGGGGTTAGTGAACCCTATGCTATACCTTGAGTTGGAAGATAGATTTTAGTAAAACTTTCATGTTGGGCTTTATACCCTTAAAATAGTTTGACTTAGTCAACCCTTTGAGTAAAGAGGTAGTGTTAGTACCTTGTTAGATTTTGGAGTTGTTGATTTCGAGGACGAAATCCTCTTTAGGGGGTTGGAATCCCTCAATGCCTTGAAATCAAGAAACTCTAACTCCTTAGACATGGGAATAGAAAGCTTATGTGTTTAGAGTTTAATAAACCTAATATGTTTGTAATTCATCTTGTTTGTTAATGGATAAGTCATGTAATCCTTATGCTTGAACCCTAATATACTCTTGATACACCTGATCATTAATTGTTCATATGTGGATACACATAGCTTGGGTTTGGTCACCCTAATGATAAAATATGTAATGGTAAAATACACCCTAAGGATGCCTTGATATGTAAGGGTCATGTTGACCTAAACCCTAAGATGTAATCACCTAGCCTTGACAATACATATATACCCTTCATGCCTTTCTTGACACATTAGTGACATTAGGTGTCATCACATGATATACCTTAATGCATGTAAATGGATTATAATCCCTTAATCATATTTGTGACCTAATCATCAACACATGTTAGGCATAGCACCTTGTTGACTAAAATACATCTCATTGATCATGTTATTGGTTTATGAATCAAATCAGTAATAAGATGATGAGTAATTAGATTCATATAATGTGAGGTTAATTCATAGTAATTAGTGTTGTGAGAGAATATGATTAGTGATGTCATGGATATGAGTATGTTAGATGTTGTGACCATATGTTCCTTGGAGATAAGCCATATACCCTTAGACCTGTTATTAGGGTAATAATTGGTTGGATGATATTATATGGCATAATTCCACATGATGTAGTTGTTGGGTAATAATGTTGAGTTATTTAGGTTTTGACCTAATACATTAGTGTGGTTGGGAATGGTTTAATATAGGTTGTAATGGCTTAGTAAACCCTAATTGTGCTTAAAACCCTTAATAAGGGAGATACCCATGATATATAGTTGAGATATAATTGTTTCGTAATAAAATGTGACACGAGTGTTAGTATTATAGATATGCTGCCTTTTCATGATAGAGTTTATGTAACAAGATGTTAGTTTGAGTTTGATAAAAGGCTATAGGTTTTGTGAAAACCTTAGTAACACCTGACTTATGTAGATTTTGTGATGTGCCCTAGAGTAAGGGTTATAACCTAGTTGTTTATGGTTGGGATGTTACACACTCACACTCTCTTTCCTCTTGTTGTGATTTCGGGGACGAAATCCTCTTTAAGGGGTGGTGTGCTGTAACATACTGAATCTCAGGGTCTTCCCTGCAATTTACCCATTCTTGAGCTTTTCTTTGACTTTTAGTCCATTTGGACCTTTTCCACAAATTTCACATCCTTTTGGATCATTCTTGTACACCTTGTGCAATTTGAGCACAATCTGAGGTTGAAATCACTATTTACCCTCTTTGATGTAAATTGAGGGGTGTTTGCACAAATAACCCACATTAGGAGATAAGTTAGGGTTAATTATGTAATTTGGTCTTTAATGGGATAATATAGCAGATTATATTTATTTGGAGCTTTTTGGATAAATATATTATTAATAATGTGTATTTGAGTTCATATGTGTGTATATTAACCTTTATTGTTTCTCTCTCCTCAAAATATGATTTTAGTTCACATTAATATGTTATTTTGTGGAGTAATGAGTATTTATACCCTAATATGTTTTATATGTCGAATTTACTCACATGTTTCTCATTAATAGCCTCTTCATATAATTCCTTGATTTTAATATATTATTATACTCTTTTATGATCCATATATTTATTAATGGCCATATTATACATTAAACGAGATTTTAATTATATAGCATCGTTCTATATGTTAATTTGAGCATGTGGTCCAAATTTGGTGTCATTTGGACTTCATTTGACCCTTCAAATCCTTTTTATGAGCTTTTAATATAGTTTAACTAATGTGCTTTAATCGATTCCATTAATATCTCTGTAACGCCTATAGTCCGGTTATTTAACCTGTCACGCGCCCGGTTCACCGTGGACCCGCCATCCGATGGCTCCGATTTGATCGCCCTTGATCCAACGGTTCGCGCTTTATCTCCAACCTCTCGCCCACGCGACCCAACAGCCGTTTCACAGCGGCTAACTCCCCTTGAGCCGTTCTCTCACCCTCCTTCACCCTTTAATTTGGGACTTGTCCCTTTAGCTTCGTCTCCTCAAGACGATTCCATTGAACCCTTATTCTCCGCCTACCTCTCCGAGGAAACAAAACGCCCAATTGGGCAGTGAGCGTTTCTCTCCACCCTTAGGTTACAGTCGGCGCCTTGAGCTCCCTCTCACCTATATAAGGCCCCGCTTAGCACCGACGGGCCTCCACTTTTCTTCCTCCTCCATCAATTTCACCTCTCCGTGCCCGAGCCACCCTGACCTACTCCGTTCTTCTTCTCCGGCGATCTCGGACTGCTGCTCGCCCCTCCGGCCACCTCACTACAATTACTTGAGTAGTAAGCATCACCGACCTACCCTCTACCTCTTCCAACTCCTCGTTTGTCTCGCGATGGCTCTGATCGATGGGTCCTATAGAGCTCCGGCAAGCTCCGCCGGCGCCATGCCTTTTCAGGTTCTGGTGCTCCTCCGACCTCAAAACCGCCGCCGTTCGATTCGCCTTGTCTCCGCGTTGATGTAGGAGTCTTCAATCGAAGCTTCTTTCGGGTTTTTCGATGGTTTTGGCTTCGTGTCCTCCTCCCCTGTTTCCGGCCATGTCGCGACCTGTTTTCTCTGCTCTTGAGCACGCGACATCGCTTCTTGTGAACCTTTGTGACCGCGAGACTCTGGGGAATTCGTCCCCGATCTCCGGTGGCAACAGCAGTGCCTCAGTGGCCATCGGGACCAGGTTGTCACGATTCCAGCGTGCTGCTCGAGCCATGGTTCGAAGCAGCGACATACCTGGAGGTAAGATGACCCTGGAGTCCCTCGCTGATTACATCGTTAGCGTTTTATCGCAGGGGTAATCTCGTCTTTTCCCCCTCCTCGGTTTCTTCTTTGTTGCAAAGCAATCGACAAGTGCTAATGACTGATATGCCCTCGTCTTTTTATTTGGTTTGATTTATTATGCAAGGGTAGTTTAGTCTTTTCCCTTGTTATTTACATCGAATTACATTTCGATTTAAATATATGTCACGCTATGGTTTTCCTAATTTCTGATTGGTCAGATTTACTTAATTCATAGTAAGTCGATCCTTCGTCAGAAAAATATGAATAAATAGTCGTTGGAAAGGATTTTTCGAGTAGAATCTGAATTTCTAGTTTTTAAGTCCTTTTTTCCTTCCCAACTCTGATAATTAATTCAAACCTTAATTTAAATGTATAAAGTGATGTAAAATGATAATAATAGTGTTTTAACTCCGTTTTTGACAATAAAATATGTTTTCTCGAGTAGAAAATTATTAGGGATCGTTTGGACCTATTTCCAGAACCAAAATCCAAAGCCTTTACCCATGGTTTATAAATATGGATATTTTACACTTAAAGTACCTTTAAGTAACCTAATACATGTGTAATGTTTGCAACTAGGGAAAATGGAATGGTGATACAATCAACTTGGTGAAAGTATTGGTAATGAATCTAGAACAGGTATGTGAAACCTATTTCAGTATGTGCATCCTATTCTAGTATGTGGATCCTATTGTAATTGTGGAATTTAAATGTGATGTAATTGTGCAAACTACCTATCTTTCAGTTGGGACTTTTCCAACCCCACTTATCATTGTGCTAGCCTTATAATCCTTCTAATTACATTTATTGGCTCTTTACTTAGTTTATGCCATTGTGGCTTAATCATTTGAATCATGTGAATCATTCTTCTACATATGTTGCCTCCTTTACTTGGAAATGCTTTAATCTTGTTATTGCCTATGTTGGCATATCCCTTTTGAAATATTTGGAACATTGTATAATGTTGATGCTTGTTGACTCTTATACCTTTTGGAAATCTTGGATATGGTTGTGACCTATGATGGTCTTGTTATTTATTTATTTGGGTTTTATTCCCAATGCTTGTTGCATCTTATTATACTTTTCACTCTACTGCCAAGTGAATGTTTATGCATGATATAGTTATTGGCCAATTGACAATGTAGTGTACATGAGTACAAACCACCCACAGGGCACTGAGGTTTTAGTCCTCCTGCCGGGCACTGGGGTTTTAGTCCCCCTGCCATTTTATATATTAGGCACTGGGGTTTTATTCCCCCTGCCACTTTTTTAGGCACTGGGGTTTTAGTCCCCCTGCCATTGGTGAGGTCCGGTAGGTGCCTCACCCTACATTGATAGGACGTTGTGTCATAATTTATATTCATGCAAATGTGATAATTGTTGATATTTAAATGTGGCAGTTTCTCTCTCTCATATTCATATATTGGTCTCATTTCTTTGGAAATCTCTTCTTATGGGGAATCTTTTATGTTGTAAAGCTTTTTATTATTATTTGTCCTATTCCTTTTTATTAACACATACCTTGTTATCTCTCTCTTGCTGGATGACCCCAACCATCCAGGATAGGAATCAGAGTGCGCATGGAAGCTTGGTGAACCCAAAGCTAAGGATAGGATAAGAAGAAAGGAATATATAGCTTGAGTGATCATGTTTGCTTTTATGTTGTATAGTAGTTTGTTTGGAGACAATGTTGTATTAGTCTAAGTCTTCCTCTACCGAGATCCTTGTAGTTGCTTGTATAAAGTTGTACTCCCATTTGGGGAAATTTTATAATGTACTCTTTATACATTTTGAATAATGTCAAGATTTAATTCTTCCGCTGCCATACTTTTGATGATTTTGTTTATCATGTTTTTAGTAGAGACTTTTGGGTCTTTACACTTGGGATGTTTCCTATAGGTTTATGAGTGTGTAGGATTGTGCCCTATAGGTTTGTGAGTGTTTAGGGTTATTCCCTATCGGTATTTGAGTGTTTAGGGTTATGCCCTATCGGTTTGTGAGTGTGTAGGGTTATGCCCTATCAGTTTGTGAGTGTGTAGGGTTGTGCCCTATCGATTTATGAGTGTGTGGGTTATGCCCTATCAGTTTGTGAGTGTGTAGGGTTTTGGCATATCAAACATGGCCTTGGTAGGAGACAAAGAGGGTGATATCTAGACTAGATCTTATCACCATGTCTTGCATATTGTTGCATGTGGCCCTTTTTTGTGGACAAGTGTCACCTAAACTCTTAAGGTGATGGCACCTCTCCTTTGATATCTCTTTCTTCCCTCAAGTATATAACCCCCTCCTTCTTCACACAAGTAAATCCTTTCATCCATTCTTGTTCTTCTCCTCTTGGTGGACGAGCTTGGGAGCTTATGGAGCTAGAGGAAGTCCCCATGGAGCTTGGGAGGTCGAGTTCCTTGCTCATGGTGATTCCTTGTTCAATTTCCATCTTGGTGAGTTATGTTTCTTTGATGGCTATTTCTTTGAGCTCTCTTCTTCATATTCTTATCCCTCTCTCAGCCATGAATCATACCTTGGATGAATAGGATTTGGTACTATCATAACCATGGCATCTTCTTCTTCTTTCTTGAGGTGATGTTGAGATCGGTTTGGGACTCTTGATGGGCTATCTTCCACCTTGAGAATGTGTGATTTGGAGATTTGATCATGGAGCTTGAACCCTTGATGGATACCTTCTTGAAGTGGGTTATATAACTCCTAACCATTTTGTTATTTTTACTCTTTCATGTGTTTATGTTGTTCTTCATCTCTAGATCGTCTAACTCATGTATGCTAGTAATTGTTGGTGGTTTGAGAATTGTTTTGAAGAAGGGATTTCATTTAAGTTGTTGCCTACATCTTGCACCTTGTTGCCGTGATAGTAGATGGATTAGCGGCCGATCTTCCTAAGGTTGAAGATGACAAGTCTACATATACATACACTATGTTGTGGCTAGTCTTCATGACTTGTGGTGCATAGACCGACATCATGTAACAAGTCATCATGACTTGGGGATGCCTAAACCGATATGTTTGCTTAAGCCAACATGTCTTGATGAGGAGCAAACATGTCATGCCCTAGGGATTCTTAGACTGATATGTTGCTAATCCTTCAATCCCTAGAGGTGCCTCGACTGATATGCTTGATATACTTGAGGGTGCTAGCACGTCATGACCAGGAGGGTGTCTTGAGTTGGAGTGCCAAAATATGATGCCTTGTTGGAGAAAGAGGCTGACACACTTTCATGTAGGGTTACCCGAAACACCTTGAAGAAGTGAGCTATGATGTCTTGCTGGAACCCTAACCCTAACTACCTATCACAACTAGGGTTGCCTGACTCACTTAGGGTTTCCCGTCACCCTTTCATGTACCGCCCATCACACTTTAAGAAGGGTCAAACCAGTACACACCATGAGTGATAAACGGATACACCACAAGAGGGTCTAAACCAATACCTTGGATGAGCTCACCTGACATACCTAGATGCGTTAACCCAACATATCATGATGTAGTCAAGCCGACACATGTGGATGAGGTGAAATTGATATCACATGATGAGGGTTGAAGGGTATGATCGGATACACACATATGAGCAATGCATGATATAGAAGGGTGTTGTTTTGGATAATGTATAATTAATCTTAATTTCTTCTCCTAAACCTATTGCACCATGGGATGATGTTACTATGATTGGTCCATCCTTAACTAAAGATTTTATCCCTAAACTCTCCAACACTGTGGTAAGCAATGGAGGGTTCAATGGTTTACCCATATGATAACCTTAGTCATGGAAGAGTATGAACCTTATGCTCCTCTTAATGAAATTTTTTATAATCCATGACAATTGTCTACTATATTTCCTTTTCATGTAGTCTTAACTTGTAAAGTGAGGTTAATGACACAACTATGTGAATATATATATATATATATATATATATATATATATTTGTGTGTTTATATATATATATATATATAAGCCTTGTGGGAATAAAAAGTGACAACTTTTGTGTAGAAATCTTATAAACAAGTCTAATGATCTAATAAGTGTCTTGTGGATAGTTTGAAATGAAACCCTCTAGTTATGTAATCTAATGTTTGACTCCCCTTAGTATGATATGTGGTTAATGATTTGTAAGAAGTAATAATGTATGGGTCATAAAATGATGAAACATTATGAATGGTGCATGGTCAAGATGTTTACATAATGTAGGGTTGTAACACATATGTACATGTACGATATGGTGATATCTAGTGCTGATGACACAATAATCTATTCATATCTAACTAATGTTATTCAAACCTAAATCAATTTCAAGGAAGTGGATATTGGTGTGATTAGGGTTTGGTGATGTAACCATGAGGTAAAACCCTAATAGACTATATGTGAAGAGCATTGACCCTAATTATAAGGGTAGGTCATATTATTGGGTGTGTATGAAAAGAAAGCATGATATTGTACTCTCTCTCTCTCTCTCTTAAATCACATGACTTTAACCTAATGGGTTAATTAGGTCTTATAACTTGTGAGTACTATGAAGATGGTTAAGTAATATTAAGCTTTGGCTATGAACCTTTATAAAGGAACACAGGAAGTATGAATATGTGAATGTGCATACTTGGTTAAATTGTCTAATTCTTAACCTTATAAACTCCAACTTATGTGAGGTAGTGAAAGTCAGAGATTTGAGATAGATGCTTGAGAACCTTATGTGAATTAAGCATGATGCATAATCCTAAATTAGAGAACTTATGATGCATGGCTTGCTTTTATTTAAAGGTGTTTAATGTGATTGAAACATATCCTCTCTCAGAATGTAAAAGTTACTGATTGCTATGGTATGTGTATGTGATGTGGCACAAATGATGATTGGTATAAGTAGTGCTTATATATCCATTGAAACATGATGAGATAACAATGAATCACAATTGTGATGTGATGGGTCTTTGGACCTGGAAAAGGCTTAGTGCCAAGTTGAGGTGATATCCTCTAGTACGGGAATGAGGGATTGATATCCCATGATAATGTGTTGATGGTGACAGTCTTGTCAATGGCAGTGATACAATGTTATGAGATGATGGGAATCATTTTATAATTTAAATAGTGATATTTGTTGTTGTAATACAATGCCCCTTTCTATGAGGGATTTGCTTATGGTTTGTATGTTGTAACTTGATTGATGCTAAAAGACACTTTAATTGGTTTAATTAATCAAGTGGAACCTAATCATGTAGCTTGCCATGTGCCATAGATCCATTCAGTGTAAGCAATTTCTAGATGGTGAAAGGAGTTTAACTCGGAGCACATATTTTTTAATATGTGGGAGTGAGGACAAATACCCCCTTACATGCATGACATATGGAACATGATTGTTTGTGGGCCATACCCTGATAAGAGTGCGGATTTGGGCCATAGCTCAATGATATGTACATGATTGGTTGTGGGCCATACCCTGATAAGAGTGCATCTTCGGGCCATAGCTCAATGATATGTGATATAAGATTGGTTATGGGCCATACCCTGATAAGAGTGTGATTTTAGGCCATGGCTCAATTTTGCTAGTGTCGTGACATGTATCAAGGTGGGCTAGATTTGTACAGCTGGACTATATGTCACTGATAGTAGTCTGACTAATGATGTCACTACCAACATTCTTGTATTGATCGAGGGGTGAGGTCGTGGAATTTGTCTCTTCCACTAGACCTTCTATGGCACCGATTTTGACTTAGTAGTGGTCGGTTGGATTTGGGTGGTACGACTCAAATCTTCAGGGCATAATAAATATGTAATCATCTGCATAGTGTACATGTATAGGATCAAACACAGAAACATTGGATGAAGCCTTGCCTTACTCTTAGATTGTTTAGTTATAACAGTTATACATGTTCTTCATATTCCTTTATATTTTATTTTTTGTTCTACTATTCAGTGGCAAGTGCATATTACATCTCTATTTACTTTATCCAAGAGGTATATGTCATTTAGTTAATTCTGTTCAACCTTCTCAGTATAATAGTCTATCTACTTAGTTATTTGTAGAGTTATATCTCTCGCTTGGACTGTTGTTCACCTCGTTGGTTAAACATCTTTTAGGTGGATGTGCATGCCAAGCTAAAGATCGGATAGTTGAGGATATATATGAAGAGGAACTACACCTGGTAGATCATGGTATATGGATAGTGTCTATTAATAGAGTCCTATGTGTCGTCCCTATACACTCTGGTCCTTGTGGGTGTTCTCGATGTGTTTGATGATGTGAGGATCAATATGTAATTTTTGGCTTGTGTACCTTTGGTGGTATGTACATGTGGAATTGTTATCATATGTAACCAGATGATTGGAAAACAATGATGTAACACCTTGAATATATTTTATGAAATGCAAGTGTTGATTCTTGTGCAATAAATGTCATCACATGGTGCTTATTGCAAATTAGTTTTAACTTTCTATAATTTTCCATAATTCAATGTTAATGATTGATTGTGGTTTAAGTTTTGAGTAATATCACTTTGTGTGGCAAAGGGTGTCACAACATCAAGCTCATGTTCTCTTGAGAAAGTCTCTAGTTTGACTTTAGGAAATCAACCAATGAGACTTCATTGTTTCCTCTGGGTGGATTGGCTGGGTGGTCTTCTCCTCTTCCCATAGAGGTGGTTAGGGCCTTGACCAGAACGCCAAAGGGTAGAATGGGAACACAAATTTCATTATGTTGGCCACTAGACACATATTCATCTTATGAGTTCAAGGGGCCCTTTCCCTTGTCAGCGGTCTTAACCTTGGGGCCACCTATAAAGGAAACATGGAACCTAGGGTTAGAATATATTAATCCTTAGCTTAGTGGTTATCCACCCATTTATTTGATACCATATTGTGATGCCCCTCCAAGTATATACATGTCAGTGGAAGCAAACAACATGTTATCCATGGAATAAGTCACTTGGCTTGGAGGAATGCCATAAAACATGATATACATAAGAATTCGATAAATGAGACACTATGTAGTAGTTGAAAAGAGATTCATACAATTTTCAAATGTGGAAAATATAAACTATATAATCATGATCTAAAACCTAATACATGTAGTCTAGGAAATTCTAAAGCATCAAATGATAATTACACTAGATAAAAACTCTTATTGAATGGTAGACGACACCCCCGCCAAGTAAAAAGTATTCTATGGTATCAACTATTTTGAAGTGCTCACTTTAGTTCTTCTTGGCTCCTTGGTATAGGGATATATCGTCCCATGGCCATGCAAAAAGAATTAAATATTGTAAGTAACAATATTGATTATGTTACAAATTGAAATGTAAATATAGTACTTGAATTAGAAAGACTGAACATTACTTCTATTTAGTGACTTCTTGGTCATCTTTCATCATTAAATTACATGATTAAGTTGAGAGTAATGTTGTATGAACATCTCTCTATGATCGCCCACTTAAGGGTATATGATGCTAGGAAAGCCCTTGAGTACTAGAAAATATCGTGTATTACTTAATTAGGATGCATATAACATTACTTCAATTCATTCACTTACATAATTATGTTGATTTGATCTCTTAACATTATGGGAAAAACTCATCATTTAACATGACACAATTTCTCCCTTTGTGAACATTATTTGATTCTTGATATGAATATTGAATGTTACATAAACATGATGTCTTAATGACTTCTTGATCATAGTCATAGGACAAGAATATATGGAAACCAACAAGAAATACACATACAACATGAATGAAATCATCATTATCAACGACCATTGATCATTAAGATAAACCATGAATCATAATCAATATTAATGAAGAAATCATCCAATTTAAATGTACTCAATGACATGATCTAGTGCAAAGCAAATCCTAGTTCTTCCTTCTTGGTCATTATTTGAACCCTAAATCTCCTTTAATTAAGATTACTCTCTTCAATTTCTACATTATTAGTGTTAAAACCTAATCTAGGGCTTTCATGAAATTAGGGTCTGTTAGTGTAGGATACATGGTCTGAAAACCCTAAAATCAAAATCTTCAAGAAAAACCATTTCCAAAATGTTTTAATGGTTTTTTGACTAATGGTTGATTTGTTGTGAATTTCAAAAGATCCAATCAGAAATTAAAAAATCTATAAATTAAATTAGAGGGAAAATATTTATTGTGGGGCCCTTTCCTAGTTGGCTCAATCAAGATCGACCATGTAGGTTATGGCTACTCAATCAAAACATGCGATTTTGATGAATGATACAAACACCAAAGACCAAACTATCAATTATAATATGACAAGAATAAAAGGACTAGATGCGCAAAACAAGAAAATTGGTGCCCACATTTTTCATTGGACAAACAACGATGCACAACATGGTGGAGGTCCAAAATCTCAACCCCAAGTTCAAAACCAATGTGATCTTAAAAAGGTGATACCGGAAATAGGTTCCTTGAGTTATGTTGGTCTCAAAGAGAATTGACTGAGGACCTGCAATGGACAAATGCCCAACTGAGCCCCTTTAGCCATAAAAGCTATAGGGGAGTAGGTATGAAAGACCCAAGAATCCATCTAGGAACTACTATGAATAAAAACAAACATATAGTAGAAATCAAGGCACCCTGGAAAAGGTAAAAAAAGTAGAGAAACTCGAGAAGGGAGGCAATAGTGTGGTAATTTCTGTCAGAATGGAAACAATAAAAATGAACCATGAAAAGGGAAAATAAGGATACCTACAAAACAAGCATAATTGAATGATGAAAAAAGCTTCTTTGAGTCTTCGGGGGGGCATGTCAGCTTCCCCTAGATCCTCAATAGTTTGAGTGCCCTTTTCGATAGAAGTGGTTGAGCAGCCACAAACTTGTTCGTAGTAGTCATGAAGGGGAGTTGATTAGGACAAGATGGCGATGGTTTAAAATTCATGGATGTTTTTTTATCATTTTAGGTGGTCCTTTATATAGGTGTAGGTTCATAGAAGTTTGGATGTCTTACAAAGGCTGAAAAAGAGAGTGTCATATAGTCCAAGGTGGTTGGGTCTTTTTACATAATGGATTCCCACAAAATTTAGGGTCTCTGAGTTCAAAATTCTATGATGGAGATTACGGTGTGTTCTGTTGGGATTGGTATTTGCACGCCATGAGAGATCGGGGGTTGAAGGGATGTTACACATTGTTGGACTCCAACTAGGACTTGGATGGGTGAAGGAGATAAGGGGGAGGATGCGGCTATACCTATTTATGGAGTTCGAGTTAGAGTGGACAACTGAAGAGAGAGTGGGCACAATTAAGGTGAAATTGGGTTGCGGGATAGATAAATCCCATTAGAACATTAGACCAAGTAATTATGATTTAGTTCACAAGTATCTAGAAATTTTAGGCTATTATCTTTTGCAAAGAAATAGAGGGGTCTAGAGCTAAACATGAGGCAATGAGGTGGCTAGATCTAAGAAAAGATTATAACTGAACCATAGAGTATCACCCATGGAAGTAAAATGCAGTGGTAAATGTTTTAAGAAGGAGGCCTTCATCGTCATCTACGGTGAAAACTGCAAAATTATATTTAGTGGCATGTGCAACAAAAGATATGTCGTTATCCCTATGAATATAAGCATACAAATGGAGGTCTCCTTGATAGGATTACTACTGGCCCAACTGCAAATAGAACCTACATTGATACGAAAGATCAAGGATGCATAATAGAATGATACTCTGATTTAGAAGATAAAGTAGATCTTGGCAGTGGTAAAGATGAAGGGTTTCATGAGTCAGACCAAGAGACTCTATGTTATCATAATAGAGTGGTAGTACCTGATGCCAATGGGCTGAGAAATATCATGCTAGAAGAAGTGCATACCTTCATGTACACGATACATCCATGTAGCACCAACATGTATCACAACCTTAAGGATCTATGTTGGTGACCTAGATTGAATAAGGGCATAACAAAGTTTGCATTTAGGTGTCTAGTTTGTCAACAGGTCATGGGGGAACACATGAATCCCGTGGGAACTCTACAACCCTACCAATCCCATACTGAAAGTGGGACCATGTGAGTATGGATTTTGTGGATTCTCTGTCCGAGACATCCAAGGGGTTGATTATGTACGGGTAGTAGTGGACCAGTTGAGTAAAGTGGCTCACTTTTTACTTGTGAAATGTTACAACCCATACCTTTCTTTATTGGTAATTTGACAATTTAAGATTTTTTTGGTGTTAATTGTACCTTTATTAATACTTTGCATTATTAACTGGTTGTTTTCATGATTTATTTTAGCTTAAACTTATTCTTTGATAAGTCAAAACCTTGTGTCATATTGAGATTTGAACCATAGTTAATATAGTAATAACACATACACGTTCGTAAAAAGAGCCTTAAATACATTTGAGGAATTAATCAATAAATAAATGATCATTTGAGATTATGTCAAACTTTTATTTTAGAATTGTAAAGAATTCAATTATAAATTCAATGTAAAAGAATGAACCGAACTAGAGTTAAACTGAGGGAGTTATAACATTTTTATTAATCACAGAGAATTACCATTGGTTTGCAATCGACGGGCCATCAACTGACCAACCATGTCAATCGACATACTATCAACCCACGATATGTGGCAATTGACAGGCCGCCTACCGATGGTCCAAATCGACGGGCTACCTTCTGATGGGACCAAAAATTGATGGAAATGTGTTGCGACTGTCACCCCAACACAGTCAATCACAAATATGGCTATAACTTTGATATATATATCACAATCAACAAAATTTGTTTCCTTGGATTCATATTTCAATTTTCCAGACAAGAAAGTCCTAAACAACAATAAAGAACTCGAAGGCAATTTCTAGGGTGATTTTTTGAGGAAGAATGACAAGAATAGGGAGAATCAAAGACGTAGACATTTATTGAACGTGATGAGTTTGTTTTAGCCATGGATTCCTTCTCTCTTGATCTTTTCCTTAATTAGAGTCTAAAGCTATCTTTTATCTTTCCTCTTCATCTTCTTCCTCTAGTAGGCACACGTTGGAAGGTACATACCTAACATTAGACTATTTGGAGTTGGTTTTGGAGATTTTAGCTCAAATTCAAGATGAGTAGGCCAAAATCCAAGCATACCAAGCCTAGATCCGGGACCAATAAGCTAGGATTAGATCAAAGTGAGTGGAAAATCACCATTTAACCTTAATTTTGTATAGATTAAGCCAAAAATCTTAAAGAACATATACTATCTTACAAGATAATGATCGTTTTTCATTTATTGAGCCAAATCATGAGACCTTAGTTGAGTTGTTGATTTTTTTAGCATATCTATGGTAATGTATAGTTGATTTCATCTCTAGAATATATGAAACTATGGTGAACCTTAATGGTACATTTAGAGGCAGTGAAGCACAAGCTTTTCATAATTTCTACATTAATGTATTATATTATGATTTGTGGTCTAGTCGATGGTTGTTTCCAGTTAGATATCTATGAAGTCAATGAGTAGTTGATTCTACTATTTATCAACATGCTCAATTAATTAGTTCAAGTAGTTTACTTTATTAATGTAGTGATTTAAAATAAATTTAGTACTCTGAAAATGATAAATGGGTCCTTAAGAACACTATTAAGATAAGAATAATACATTAGTACTTCTAGCGGTGAAATTATAGAATTGCCTAGACATTTGATGCCTGAAGACTATAGAATCCATGACGGAGGTCTACACCGTGAATGAGGAAACATGCTTACTAACTGACAGAGTCCAATGATGAGGTAAAGGGAGAATACCCAAGAGGTATGGGGTGTAAGAATAAGAAAGTGGTCTCCCTAAATTAGTGAGGTACTCAACATGAATCAGAGATTCTAGTGGTACTTAGAATAGTTTAGATAGTTCATATACTACTCAGTGGATCAAGCCTTGTGGAACCACTGATACAAGTAGTTAAACCAAGTACTTTGACTCCCCGACTGAGTATCTAGGTTTATAGAAGTCCAGTTTATCCAACCAACCATTTAGCATTGAGGCCAGATGTGGTGAGCCCAGTTGCAGACCTGACAGTTAGTTTAGTAGACTTAGAGTCTCAAGTACACTCTAAGTCTTATATGGTGAGATCATATCTTGTTTTACTTCTACATGTTGTGGCACACTTCATATGGGTCCATGACATACTAAATGGAACAAATGATTAGTAAATAAATTTAGTTTATTACAATTATCATTAGAACTCCTGTCATGTTGGATGATTTATAGATTTCAAATGACACGCTTGTGTTCTTCTATAATTAGTTCAACAACAATATATATCTAAATTTTCATGGTTTCTTGATGACTTTCCACACACTGAGCTAATAGCTCACACACTCTACTGGAACATTTTTGAAGTACATGTTTATTTCAACACGAGTCAGAAGCAAGTTTCCATCAAGAATAGATCTGTTGAGGTCTTCAGAGTTACTTATATGGTCTCTTACCATTCCTGTGGTCTTGGGAATGTGAAAGTGATGATTGAGAGTAGTTTTGTAAAAAGTTGTACTTGATGTATATTAAATCATAGTAACATTCAATTTCAACTTGTGATTCTTATGCTTAAACCAGATGTTATCTATTTAGTTAACATGGTGTTTCATTAGATCTATAGATTTTAAACTAGAAAATTTTAAGTCTGATTTTTAGTTAGTGATGGAAAGTGGATAGTTGGTTCTATCCCTCTTTAACGTGTTTAAACCCTAGTTAGTGGGTTTGGGTCACATCAACTTTGGGAATCAGAGCTTCGGTTTGAGATAGAGGTGGAAAGAGATCAACAGGATTATGACATTTTCCTCTTTGAACTATAATTTTTTTAATAAAGATGTTTATATTATGGATTTGCAAATGGAAAGAAGAGGACGTAGTCATGGTGAAGAACAAACCAAGAGACATAATTTCTTGACCCTTAAACAATGGATCACCAAGGAGAAGATAGAGATGAGGAATCCAAAATGTATCATATCTTTTTAGAGACAAAGGAGAAATATAAAATGGACACTAGGTATTCATCTTCAAGAAAGGTCGTGATGAGATCATATGAGCTAATGAAGAAGCTCGGTGGGATTGAGTTCTCATGGATAACAATATAATTGAGTGTTCTCCCTCTCAACTAGAGAAACTAGATTAAATGCCCTTCATTCATTCTCTCATCAAACCCCAACCCTTCCTCTACCTAAACCCTAGTTGTACATGTGGAAAATCGATCTCTCTTGTTCAATGTACCTCTTCCTAGGTCATCTCTCCTTACTCTTCCATCTTCCCTCTTTAGAATGGTGTTTAATAGGAACAAACATAGGCTATGGGAGAATCCTCATATGTATCTATTTCTTCTATTCCTCGAGGAAGGTAGACTACAATGGAACTAACTTCAACAACACTCAGGATGTTAATAGGTATAAGGAAATCCTTCCTAGAACTCATTTTCCCTTCTGGTCCTATGTAGATGTGGGGATGTATGAGTTAGATAGAGATTAATTGAAAAAATTACTCAAGGGTAAGAATCCCTAAATGTCACTATATGAAAAAGTGGGTAGAAGTGGGTAAGGACCTGATGGTGGACAAAATGTCAAGTAAAAGGAAAAGGGTAAGGGATATCCATGTTACATGGAGAATCTTCCATCTCAAGGGCCAACATGGTTTGTTAACATTGCAAGTATGATGATCATATACTTCTTATTTTCCATGTAAAAAGAACACACTAGGGGTAAATATAGTAGAATATAAATAAGAAATATCATCTTGAGCATGCAAAAGGTTGGCCTATAAATAGACGACTCTAGTCAAATAAGAGTCCTTTTCAAGAGTAATGCTAGAAACATCATCTAAAGGAAAGATATGTCTATATTCAAGGTCATTTACATGATCAAGATATATATATATATATATATATATATATATATATATATATATATATATATATATATATATAGCTCTAAGCAAGGTAAGTTCATCAAGATAAGTTTGGTATTCATATTTATGCACATTTACTTGATATAAGCAACATTTTGATCTTAACACCATCATATTGAATTTCAAGATCAAGGTCAAGATATTTCAAAATATCTATGCTACCCTTTAGAATATTTTAATATTGATCAAGATTTTCTATTCTATCGTAGTAGTCATAAATTATTTTACCTAATCTTTTCTTCTTTGACTTGCATTTAGAATAATAAAAACCTAATGCATGGATAATATCAATACGATAATATTTATAGAGTTCATGGTGATTTACCTCACTTACATCAACAACTTATTCACTAGTGCTTCCCATCACTGCCATGTTGCATTCATCTTCATTTGAGCTTGAGGCACTAGAAGAGGGATCCCAAGTGGTAAGGCATGTTTCCTTGTTCCTTCTATCCTTCATCTTGTGACCTTCCTCCTTGTGTTAGTCACCTTTCTTCATATGGTTGCTCTTGTGGTGATGATTCTTTGCTTAGGGACATTCATTCTTATAATTTCCCTTTTGACCACATTCATATAATCTAAGAGTAGATGAGGAGGATTTACCCTTAAATTGTTTTCCTTTGTAGTAGTGGTCTTTAAGGTCACTTTGAGACCCATATTCACTTGAGGAAGAAGGAAACTGGTTCATATCTTGAGCTTGTGCAAGTGCCTCAACTTGAGCTTTAGATGATGCCTCCTTATTCTTCTTATAAGGCTTATTCTCTTCTTCTTTTTCCTCTTCTTCTTGTGAGTTGAGTATAGCTTCATATGCTTGAATTGCCTATAAGTTCTTCAATGGGTAGAGAGGAAATTGACATGGTTTCTTCTATAGTTGTCACTTTCTCATCCTATCGGTGAGGAAGAGAGCAGAGAATCTTGGAGTTCACCTTACTATTTCCTATGGTATGGCCTAAGGAAGCAAGATAATTGACAAGGCGGTTGGTCCTTGCATACATTTTAGTCACACTCTCCATCTTTCCCATTTTGAATCCTTAAAAGATTTAAGTGAGTATGTAAACTTTGATTTCCTTGACTTGCTTTCTTTGTTCATATATGATTCATACCTTAACCCATATCTCATATGATTTATCCTAAGAGTAGACGTGGTTGAACTTGGTTGGTGTAATGATAGAGTAGAGGATGCTAATTGCTCTAGAGTTGAGTTGTGCCTTATTCAATCTTTCCTCACTCAAAGTGCTCATTCACCATCTAGATGTGTGTAGGAGAGAACTATCACTTTCTACATGTCAAAACTCATCCCCTTTACATAGAATTCCATCCTTCTCTTCCAACAGAGGAATTTGATGCCATCAATAATTGGAGGATGCATGAAGAATCCCGCCCTCAATGTTGAATGAACCAAGCATGGTATTACTCATGTTCTCTTACTCAAGGGTGTAATGTGTTGGATAAGACCTTTTTCTAATACCACTTGTTGGATATATGGTCTCTAGAGGGGATTGAATAGGGATAAAAATACTTGCACAATATTATTACACCATCAAACTATATGGAAATTTGTGTGCATGTAAACAAGCAAAGAAGGATGATAGGTATTGAATAAGAGCCAAAGAACACAAGAAACTGTAGTGGTTCCAACCTATAAATTTAGAGACGTATTCCACTATTTGTAGAGGTGAATCTCTCTACTTTTAAACACTTGAATCCCATCTTATATTACTTATAAGAGTTATAGAAGAAGACCTTGTATTTTTAAGAACAAAGAGTAACTAGATCTACTTTGAGGTGAATGGAGAGAATAACCTTACCAAGGGCTTATCTATCCACCAACCAAGAAGCTCCGAACTTCATTAAGGACTTACCCACCCTTAACTTATATCTTCCAACTTGATCTTCACCTCCTTTTCCAAGGAGACAATCTTTGATCGATCTTTATGAAGGGAGATTGAAGAAGATAGATTTCAGAGCTTTACAAAGATCACAATGATGCTAGCTATCTTATAAAAAAACCTAACTCACTCAAATTCTAGTAAAAAACTAATCAAGCTTGAAGGAAACTAGAGATCGTGTAGGCCCAACCACTCAATTATAGCATTGAAACATAGAAGAAAAACTTGGAATGAAGTATAAGGGTCCCTATTTATAGTTGATGTTTCCTAATGATCAGTAGGGACACTTAGATTGAATTATAGACATTTGGGGGGTTCCAACGGATCAATTTTTTAGGTTTTCATCCCTTCAAACAGCTAAATGCACATCAGAGACAACTCAAGGAGCTCAAATGAGGAGCTCGAAATCCAATCTTATCATTTTCTAGATAGTTTCCACATCCTTACTTCTCATATCATGGACTCTACTGTTTCTTTCATGCTAGAAATGATAAAGAATAAGGAGGCAAACAATTCTTAGAGTGATATCCTTTATGCTAGATAAATCACCCCAGATATAGGTAATTGAATCAGTAAGGTTACATTGCCAAGACTTGGACTACAGATCACAAATATAGCTTCATTTGAAGCAAATATGAACAATATTTTCGTAATCATTCATACAGAGAAAACAAATAGGAGCAATAGAAATCCATTTGCATCTAGTGTAATTGGAAGTAGGAAGTTTGTTGTGTTTAGATTTCCACAAATGAATTAAGCAATTAACTAACTTTTGCAATTCCAAATCCAACTAAAGAAATCATCTTCTCTACCTTTGGCTCTGATATTATCCTAGATAAACTTAATTATAGGGGACTTATTGCCTTGAAAAATGATACGATCATTATCAATACAGCAGAGACTCATTTGGTCAATAGTATCCCTAATATATTATGAACATCTAGACGAGAGGATATTCCACTTTCTATCTGTGATGATGCAGTTCAATCGTGAATCAATGGGGATGCCTGCTTTGATGATCATCACTCTGTCTGAAACATCACCAAAAAATTTCAAAGAAAATCAAGGATCTTTCTAGGTCATAAACCTTTCACATGGACCAAGTAGAATATTTCTGACTCTTAATATGTTTTTGAACATCCAAGAGAAATTAGGTAATTCATAACTATACCAAAAAGAGTGTTTCTTTAAGCACTTGTCATTGAGCCACTTTACCCATAGAGAATCCTTCTTGTTTACTAAATCCCAAGCCTTTAAGACGAGACATGCTTTAGCCAATTCTTTGCTTTTTCTCAAATCCAACCCTCCTTCCTTCTTAGGGAGAGTGACTGTATCCCATCTAATTAAATAGAGATTCCTTTTGGACTTAGTTTGTCCGAAAACAAAATATTTGCACGGATATCAAAATTTTCTAAAGTAGAACTTGGGATAGGAAAAGAGAAGGCCCAATACAAGTGCATCGCTGAGAGAGTGGATTTGATTAGCTCAAGTCTCCCAGCTAGATATAACAATCTCAGTTTCCATCTTTCAAGTCTCCTTTTAGTCTTGTCAATGAGTGAGGCACAGAGTTCCTTGTTCAACTTACCTAAAAATAGAAGTAATCCCAAATACTTATATTTCTGAAGAATACCTGCCTACATACCACAAATGTTGGTTGATGAAATAATGTCACATTTCTTTCCAAAGAACATAGAACTTTTGTAGAGATTTATGTTCAATCCAAAGATAGAACTAAAGTGATTAAGCAAGGATCTAATGTTACTAGCATTCTTATTTTCTAGCTTTGAGAAAATCATCAAATCATCTGCAAATATCATATTTGAACAGCAATGAACCCTTGAATCTTGGATAGAAGAGATGCATTTATAATTGATCTTCATATTCATAATTTCATAAAACCCCTACATAGAAATAACAATAAGGTACTGTGCCATAGGATCCTCCTGTGTAACACCATTCTATGGGAAAATAGAATCAGTTGACTCCCCATTAACTGAAACTTGATAAGAGTTTGTTTGAAGTATAACCTCTATCCACCTCATCCATTTAGAATGGAATCCCATTCTATGTGAGATAGAGAAGAGAAATTTCCAACTAACTGAGTCATAGGCATTCAACACATCAACTTGAATACACATACTAGAATTAGAAGTCTTCTTAAACTTACTCAGGATCTCATTAGTTAGAAGAATATCATCCTTTATGCTTTTTCCTTTTATAAAGGCACATTGCTTTGAGTCAATGATAGTTGGGAGCACTTGTTGAAGTTTGTTAACTAGAATTTTTGAAATGATCTTATAGAATGTATTACAAAGAGTAATAGGCCTCCAGTTAGAAATAATAGACAAGTCTCTACCTTTAGGTAGAAGAGTGGTAAAGGTTCTATTTTCTTCTTTGAGGAGTCTTCGTTGTGTGAAGAACTCATTAACCATATCAAAAACATCATCTCCAATCACTTTCCAAGACTTCTTAAATAAATGCCCATTAAAACCATCAAGACATGGGGCTTTATCTGCATTAATCTCATCAATCACATTAACTTGGTTGGTGAGTAAAACACTATGCTATTTAGAAATATGTGGTCCAATCCACTTGCCTTTCCAAAGACTACCACAATCGTCCCTGCAAAATAGATCAGTGTAAAATTTTCTATATGGCATCACTATCATGACTCAAAACTCCATCAATCATCAAATATTTTATAGAGTTTCTAAATCCTCTTGTTTTCAGCAAGGAATAGAAAATTTTGGTATTGGAATTGCCTTTCTTAAGCCACTGGACCCTTGACTTTTGTCTGATAAAATATTCTTCTACATTAGTAGCTACCTTTGTTTCCTTCCTTAAAAGATTAGCATTAAACCTAGTGAGATCATTTGTAAGGTCTAGATCAGAAAGTTTTTGAGCATTCAATGCTTTATCGGCTATATAAGCATTTTTAGAAATATCCCTAATGACTTTCTTGTTCCACTTCTTAAGCTTGTTCCTTAAGTTTTCAAGTTTTCTATATGATTAAAACAATGAATAGCCTTCCACATTTAAATATTGAGCTTCCTTCAGAATAGAAAAATAACCTTTATGATCAGCCCACATGTTGATAAATCCAAATGGAGTTTTGAAGATCTTAGGTTCACCAGTAAAGAGATTGATCCTTATGATCACTTGCAATATTAGATAAGCATTCTCTATGAAAAGAATAAAAACGTGATTGGAATACATAATTGAAAAGGATTTTATCTATTTTAGAAGTAATTCATCATCATCTTGATAATTTTCCTAGGTGTAGAAAGGACCTCTCAGGTCTAATTCAAAATTTCTACAATCAAGAATGAATCAATTGAAATCATCCATAGACTTCTTGGTAGGCATTTTCTTACCTATCTTTTCAACATCTTTCCTAACATCATTAAAATCACCCATGGATCATTAGGGCTCTCATAAACTTTCTCCAAGTCTTTCCATATATTAACTCTGTCAATGTCAACATTATGCCCATAGATTACAGAAAGAATAAAACTCACATCATCTATAAGACCTCTAACATGAAGATCTTGGTCACATTTTGAAATCTTGATGATATTGCAACTCTCCTTCTTCCAAAGCACGACCACTTTACCCAAGACATGGGAGTCTAGGTTAGTAAGCCAATGATACTTATGAAAGTACTTATTCATTGTAATCAGAATCTTACTCGCCATGAGTTTGGATTCATTGATAATAATGATATCACTTCTCGGCCTTCTTAATTCCTATTGGACACTCAAAATCTTATTATCGATGCCTATGATGTTGCAAGACATAATATGCACTGAGGTACTCATTTGATCCTTGGGGTTGTTGAACTAAAATCCTCAATATCTTCATTTATGATTTCCAATCCTCCAAATTTGGTTGTCGTTGGTGAGAACTTAGAATTAGACACTCTATGAAAATACCAACATTAGACTTCGCTTGGCATTTAGTTGTAAATGTGTTCCCTCTCTTCATAATAATGTAATCTTCAGAGCTACCACCTAGAGAAGTGTCAGGAAGAATAGGAACTGGAGTAGAAGGGATAGATCTGTCGCCACCATTTGATTTCACCAAATCTTACCTGACTATTTCCTCATTATGTTTTTTCACTAAGTTGTTGAGGGAGAGTGATTCAATGTCAAAAGCTTGTTCAATATTAGACCCTAAAAAGGAATGAGATGCATCAGTAGACTTTGAAACCCATGATATCTTCCTAGATTTGGACGCTTCTACAAATAAAGATTTACCTAATGGGAGAGATGTAATGCACTCATCATGACCCAACAACCTACAGACACTACATGTGTAAGGGAACCATTATTATTCGATGAATACAACATGAATATTTCCTTCATTACTAGATAAACTCACAGACTCAGGGAATTCAGCTTCCAACAACAAGACTTGGAATATGGCATATTTGATTCTTGATCAGTGTTTGGTTTGTTCGTTCATCTTCAGAGGAATGCCTAGAAAGGAGCCTATTCTATCAAACACCATGCTATCCCAAAGTTCTAGTAGCAAGCTATAAACACATACCCATACCGCAACTTACTTTAGTCTAGACTTATATAGAGTGTCACCAAGTTTCCACTTCTTGAGAAGCATAGGTCTGTTCTTGATATACCAGTCGCCTAATAATTTGAACTTCAGGTCTTCTAGTTATGAGAATTTAATGATGAAGAACCCTTCACCTCTATTAAATAATTCAAGAGTACTTCAATAATTCCATAGATAGTATAAGTAGTTTTCAACGGTGGGTTGATGGGGTATAAAGTTGAGAATATAACCTATCAAGCACTTATTCCATTTAACATCATTCTCCTCAACTTTTGCCTTCGGATATAATAATTTGCCATTAACTACCAATATTTCTATTAGATTCATGGAGAGCGTATTATCCACTTCTTTCTTGCACAAAGTCTCCCGGTTAATAGGATCATAATGATGGAAAGTATTTGTATTCAGACTTCAACTTCTTATTCTGCATTATCCCCCTTTTTCCTCCATTTCCTTCTAGTTTCTTAGGTTAGCGTATGGTGGTGCGGGATCTCTCAGTTTGTTTCCCTCCCAGTCACCTTTCCACATAATGCTTCCATAATCTTTAATACTTTCTATGTTAAACATTAATTGTTTAGGTTCTAATAGTCTAGGTGCATATTTTGAACTTAATCGGATAATGTTTGTCATCCAATTTAATTAGAAAGATAACACTAAAATATGCATCTCCTAACTAAGTCAGGACTTTAGCTATTTGATTTGATTTGGGATTTTGATGTCACACAATCAATTTATCGCATTTTGTATGTTTCTCCCAATGTACCATGTCACGTCATCTTTTTCTTATCCAAATCATTTAACAATTATTGGATGGGAATCCAACAGTGACTTGACTTTCGTCTTCCTAGAGTCTCCACCTTCCTAGACTCTATAGGTTCTCATGTGACTGCTTCTCTCCTTTCCCCAATATCTTTTTAGTCTCTCCTTCTCCATCCTAGATAGCTTGCATTCCATGTTCCTTGTAGGAATCTAAATCAAAAGATACCCAATTCTTTTGAGTTTCATCTTATTGAACAACCAGTCGATTAGGGATTCCCTCCTACTAGATAGCTTCCTCCCCCTCTTTGGATCTCTCCATCCTTAGACACAACACACACACACACACACACACACACACACAGATATATATATATCCTTAAAACGTTCCTCATATATGCCTATGTTGTTTGAGATGACTTGGTTGGTGTCATATTAGTGCGGGAGTAGCTTTTTGATCTCTGTTCATCTGGTGCTCCTTGCACAACTTTGGTGGCAAGAGGTTAGGACCTTCAAGGGTGCCCGAATCACCTAGTTTCTTTCATCCAGACTATAAGGGGCTTTTGAGGTATTCAGTCTAGAAAATCATTGTTTGTATTGGTGGTTCCCCTTCTTGCTATCCATTTGTATTTCCTTTTTTCTTGCCGGATTGTCCTGGTTGCCAGCATGAATTTGGATTTTGACATTTTGTCTTTGCTTCTTCTCTATTTTTATAGGCAATGTCTTTGTAATGAACTTCTGAGCTAGTTGAAGTCCTTGCTTTTTAATTCCTTGCTTTGGAGCTAGTTGAAGTTTTGTGCTTCCTTGCACCGGTGAACGAAGGTATAAGATGGAGTCTGACAATTTCTCAACTTGACCCTTGGTTTAGTTTGTTTTGTGTCATGATTTCATGGGCCTTCATGTCTTTTTAGCCCTAATGTGGTTTTATATTACGGGTTTGATTTAATTGGTTAATTTTACACATATGCCCTATCACGCATCAATGTTTTGATGTGTAATGCAAGCAAATTTCAATCTTTTAGTTTTAATTTTAGTTTTTTTAGGTAAGACTATCCATATATTAAAAGATCCACATGACATCTACAGAGACATAAAATTTAAATAAAAATGACAACAACATAGTCAAGGGTATACCCATAGTTACAAGAAAGATAGAATTTGAACAAAACACTTCTGCTTGGATTCCTCCCCAATAAGTTGATAAAAGTAGCTTTTAACTAGAAACCTTCCATGATCCAGGGTATCTCTTATAAGGACTGACCCCTGTTGTAGAAGTTGAAATCATAGAAACCATCATTTTGATAAACACAGCCTCTCTTCCACAAAAGAAGAAACATAGACAAGCCTCTCACCAGACTCATAACAACACAACAATAAAGTTGAAAGGAGAAAAACAAGACCCAATAGAAAACTTAACTAGACGAACACAGAAACACACCAAAAGTGAATAGGATAGAAAAGGAGCACAAACTGCAGAAAGGCACCGGCAGTTTTAGCCAATGAGACAACTTTACAACAAGAAAAGGAGGAAGGAAAGACTGGAGGAAGGAACGTAAATGGGGGGTACAACAATAGGGAACCCCACGACCACTGTTAGAGACCCACAACTCTCTCCCTCAAACTCAAGAAACAACTCAAGAAGAGCAGGAACGAGTAGGGTGGAGAAAGCAACCACCTCCCAATCGAAAACCCCCAAATTATCCCCTACCTGGGCAAGCCACAAAGGAATCTGACGATACCCCCACAAGGCCCAAGTTGGACCAACAGACATAGATAGAAACAAAAAGGAATGAAACAGAACCATAATTGAAGAAAGGGTAGAGAAGAAAGGGGATTTCTACTACTTTAAAGACTGATGATCAAGGCAAGACACCCACACTCAACGACACCCAAGCGAGCCAAGACACTGCCAGGGCAACTCACCCAGTTTTCTAGCTCCACAGCCACTAGACCCGAAGCTGAGTATCAGCAGCGTTGAGAAGGACAATGTTGAAGGTAAGGCAGACAGAGGCTCTGATCGTCAAGGCTCCTTGAAACAACTGAGGAAGGAGAAGCCTAGGGGGAGAGGGAACGTTGTGTGTCGGCAGGGATCCTCCCTCCCCCTCCCCCCGAGCGGGGACAGTGGTAGGAGCTATCCCTAGATCACCCTAGAGATCATGAGAGCTAGTGGGGGATGGAGGGGTGTTGATTATTTTTATGAATTATATGGTTTTAATTCAGTTTTATCTTTGATAAATCATAACTAATGGTATTTTTATCATAAAAATATGTAACCATATGTTCTGGAATCAGAAAAATAGGATCTATCTGATGGTGTAGTTTTCATCACGTAATAAACGTGTAGTAAAATTCTATATTTTAGGATTTATAATATATGTCTTAATTGATGATTTATATACCTAATGTGTTATTAGGTGAAATTGCATAATTTAGATCCAGGGTTTGGACCCAGACCTTTTATAAGAACCTTCAAGGTATGTTACATATCCATAATCATGTCAAGCAATGGATATACTTTTCCTCTCTCTTTTAACCTAATTGAATGATATATGTGAAATCTCTCCTTTGACATATATTTGAATTCTTTTGAGTCTCTGATATTAAAATCAGTTATATATTGAGACTGTCTATTGATATTGTATTTTAGAATCTAATATTTGTAATCCTGTTCATGATATCTCTAGTTGAACCCTAATTGATGGATTTGATCTATATTGTGCTATTGGTGCACTGAATCCTAATTTCTTAAGATGGATTTTTATCATCTGGTTTTTCACTTTTGGTTGAACAATCTTACCTAATCAATACCAAGATGCTTGGGATGGTCCATTACATGATTCTTGATTCATTAATACTATGGTTTTATAATACACTTTGGTTTTTGAGTTATGTGCCTTTTATGTTTTTGGAATGGAGGTCATGTGCCTCATACCCAGGTTTTGGGCCCACCTTTATATATTTGGGAGTTGGATCATGTTTCATGCTCTATTATGTTTATGGTTATGTGCTTTAGGTGTCATTTTTTATTATATTTCACTAGTGCTATTCTTATCTCATCTACATATTGATTATTTTTTATTGTTTGATGGGTCATGTGCCCTAATTTATTTTCTTATTATCTTGAGGCATACTTTATTTAGATTCATGGCAAGTACCTATATTTATTTCTATCTTATTGAATTTTTTTCTTTTGATATACACTTGGATGGTACTTTCCACTTTGTTTGGGAAGCCTTGTTATAATTGATGCCTTTTTCCCATATAATTGCTCACTCACTATTTATATGTGAATACTGATATTTTCTACTGACAACATCCACTTTGTCTTCTCTTATGGGGTATGCTTCCAGCCCCTTAGGTAGAAAGCAAGGAGAAACTTGACCATGATTTATCCAAGAGTATATGATTTTCTTGGGAAGTAGATTGAAGTAATTAGTTTACCCTATGTGGCATATTTCCTATAGTTTTGTTTTATATACATGCTTCATGGTGAAGAACAATGCTAGACATTAATATTGTAATATTTTGATATTTGTATCTTCCGCAGCTACATTCTTGGTGAATGATACAATACACACTTAAATTTTAGTTTATTATCCTCTGTGAAAAAAGTATTATCGAGGCATTGGATGGTTTGCTATTATTTCCCCCAAGTAAGTGAGTGCCTCCCCTCTTGGGTTCCACTCCATACAAGTATGGTATTAGAGCTAGTGGAATCGGTTCATATGATTATTTTAATATTTTCTCCCTTTGGTTTTTACATTTAGCATAGGTTTCTTATACGCTATCCCCTTACCTTGTGTAGACACACACATATGGTTGGAGATAAGTCCTCCATCAGTAACCTAGATGGTTTTGAGGCAACCCAAAACCAAAAGTATATAATGTTGAGGATGGACCCTTATTTCACTCCTCCAGAATCTCAAGCTCATGCCACAAGTGGTGGTCAAAATGTAGGGAACCACCCTACCCCGTAACCAACTACAACCAGCTCAAGTTCGGCCATCTCTCCTGAGGAAGAGTTGGCCTTCATATGATAGTTACTTTCTGAAACCTTAGCAAGGAAGGCTAACCTAGTTTCCACTCCAGAGAATCCTATGGAATACTCTCTTACAATGTTCATGAACATGCACTCCATGTATTTTAAAGGTGAGATCGAGCTCAATATGGTGGATAAGTCCAATGGCTGGTGCTTGCTATGGAGCGTACTTTTCATGGGTATGGCATGCCCTGACCACTACAAGGTTAGGTTTGTCACCTACATACTTGATGGACATGCTCACCATTGGTTGAACAGTGTGGCTAGGACCTAAGATGTCTCCTCCATGTCTTGTATGCAATTCTTGGTGATATCTCGTGAGAAGTACATCCCATCTTCATCACTGTAGAAGAAGGAAGCATAATTTTATAACCTAAAGTAGCACTCCATGTCCATGGAAGAGTACATATAGAAGTTCACCTTGATAGAAAGGTACACCAAGGGTTTGGTTGAAGAAAGGCACACTAACATGTTCCTTGAAGAACTCAACCACAATATTGGTTGTGCCCTAGTGCCTCAACTTCCACTGATTTCAAAAATTTGCGGAAAAATATATGGTGATTGAGGCTTACCCTAGTTATCAACCCCAACATCATAATAAGAAGAGGAATTTCTCATGTGAAGAAAAATAGAGGGACAAGTGTGCCAAGTGTTGTGGACATCCTCCTCCTGGGAATTGTCCCTCTTTAGAGAATCCAACTGCTCCAAACTCAGACTTGTAGGTTATATGTCATCATTGTGGAGAGTTTGGACACATATGACCTACATGACCTAAGCATGGTGATGGACGTGTAGTAGCTCAACGACAAGAACATCAGGATCCTATAGGAAACAATGACCACAACAATAATGGAGGAAATCCTGCTAAGAAGCATGCAGGATGTGTCTTTGCTTTAGATGGACATGAAGTACATGAAGAAGAATATGTTGAAGGTAACCATTATTCTCTTAGTTAGATTGCCTATATAGTTAAGTTTTTCCCTTCACATAATATTGTTTAGATAGATTACTCTTTGCTCCTTCAGTATTGTAAGACTTATTACGTTACACCTTTTCAAGGGGTGGAGTGTAGTAGCTTTATTAATCTATGGATATGTTGATTTTGAGGACAAAATCCTTTTAAGGGGTGGAGTCATGTATCATGTCGATTTTTTTCTTTTCTGACTCTAGAAACCCTAATTACAAAATCAGGAGATTAGTATGATTTAATCTTTAGAATTTACCAAACAAGGTCATATTTATACCCTGAAATGCTTATTTTTACACTAACGATTATAATTAGTGAACATAGCGTGAATGCATCAAAGCAACCCTAACATGGTATGTTGAAATCATATATAAATAAATTAAGTGACTTTAAGCTCTATAATCACATCACATATCATGATACACTCATAGTTTATTAAAACCCTAACTATGACTTAATATGTGAATGAATTCATAAAATATATGTCATACTATTCATTGATACACATATAATTACCCAAATGTAATTAATAAGGTTTGTATTGTTAAAAATGCGCATAATGGTTCAAATGGTATCTAAGGTACTTAATATGTGTAATGGGATAAGAATTAGATCTTTTATGTATATAGAAATGATTAAGATGCCATTATTTAAGTTAATGTGTCATTGGTGGACTTAAAAGAATTTAGTAAAATAATGTATCTTGTGCAAAATAATATCATGAAACTTTGTCTTTAGTGATATAATGTTAGTAGGACCCTAAATCCTAAATATTAAGGATAATGTTGATATATAATAATAAATATAGATAGGATTGCGTTAAACCCTAATTATATTGAAAATCATTTAAGATATCTCTAAACCTAAATATAAGCCCAAAATTGGATTCTTTAGGTTGAAATTAGTCTATGTGTGTGTTTTTAACTTAATCACATAATGTTTGTTGTCCAAATTTAATTAGAAAAGATAACACACTTAAATATGCATCTCCTAACTAAGTCAAGACTTTAGCTTATTTGGTTTAATTTGGGATTTTGATCTCACACATTTGATTTATCACCTTCCATGTGTTTCTCCTTGGGTTTTGTGTCACACCATCTTCTTTTTTATCTTGATCCTTTGACGACCATTGCATGAGAATCCAACAATGACTTGACCTTCGTCTTGCTAGAGTATGTGCCTTCCTCGAGTGGACAAGTTCCCACATGAGTGCTTTCTCTCCTTTCCTTGATATCTTAAATATCTCTCCTCCTCCCTCCCAGATTGCTTGCAGTTCATGTTCCTTGCAGGAAACTGAATCCATAGATACCCAATTTGTTTAAGTTTCATCTCATCAGCCTCCCAATCAACTCTGGATTTTCTCCTTGCCAGATTCCACTCCCTCTTTAGTTTCTCTCCATATTCAGACACAAAACATATATATTACCTTCAAACCCTTCCTCAGATACCCTTATATTATTTGATACGATTGGGTTGATGTCCTAGGAGTGCGGGAGTGGTTTTCTATCTCCAGTCATCTGGTGTTCCTTGTCAACTTTGGTGGCAAGGTTAGGACCTTCAAGGATGCCCACAATCACCCTGTTTCTTTTGTTTGGACTATAAGGAGCTTTTGAGGCATTTAGTCTAGAAAATTGTAGCATGTATTAATGCTTCATCTTCTTGCTATTTGTTCAAGTTTCCTTTTTTCTCATCAGATTGCCCTGGTTGCCACCGTGGATTGGGATTTCGATGTTTCGACTCTGATTCTTCTCTATTTTTTGGATAATGTCTTCATAATGAACTTTTGAGCTTCTTTAAATGTTTTCTTAGATTTTAGACCCTCAATTAGGGTTTCAGCATTGCATCTTGGGCAGTAGTGGTGGTGGCAGGTAATGCTAATCTAGGATGTCTCATGGACTTCATTTTGGCTTGCTGAGATCGACAAAGTATTAAGGAGCCTGAGACTATACATGATTCTAGTGTGCACCCCTCTGGCATTTTGAGTCCTTGCCCATAGAGCTAGTTGAAGCTCTGTTTTTCCTCATACATGTGAAAGAAGGTAGAAGATGGAGTCTGAAAATTTCAAATTGGTCCTTGGTTTAGTTTATTGTGTGTCATGCTTTCATGGGCATTCAAGTCCTTTCATCCCTAATCTGATTTTATATCATGGGTTTGATTTAAGTGGTTGATTGTACCTAGATGCCTTGTCATGCATCAGTGTTTTGATCGGTAATCTGAGGACATTTCGGTTTTTTGTTTTATTATTATTCAAGAATTTTAGTAAATGACTTAATCTTTGATAAATCATAACTAATAATTGGTTATCATAAAAAATATGTTCTAGAATCAGAAAAATAAGATCCATCCAATGGTGTAGTTTTCATCACTTAAATAAACTCATAGTAAAATTTGATATATTAGGATTTATAATATACCTCTTAAGCAATGATTTATACACCTAATGTATTATTTGGTGAAAGTGCATAATTTGAATCTAGGGTCTAGACTGAGACCTTTTACAAGCACCTTCAAGGTGTGTTGGATCCCCATTACAATACTGAGCAATGGGTATACTTTTCCTCTCTCTTTTGATCTAACTAAAGGATATTGTGAAATCTCTCCTTTGAGATCTATTTGAATTCTTTTGAGTCTCTGATATTGAGATGAATTATATATTGATGTTCCTTTGTTGATATTGCATTTTGGCATCTAAAATTTGTAATCTTATTTATGATATCTCTAGTTGAACCCTAATTGGTGGATTTGATCTATATTGTGATATTTGTACATAGAAACCCAAATTTTCTCATGATGGATTTTATGGTTTGATGTTCCACTTTTGGTTGAAAATTTTACTCAACCAAATACCATGACTAAACATTACTTGCCTCAACATTGCATGCTTGTTGATTCAGTGATACTAGGGTTTTATAATATGCTTTGGTTTTTGGGTTATGTGCCTTTTATGTTTTTGGGATGGAGGTCATGTGCTTCGTACTCGGGCTTTGTTCACACCTTTATAGATCTAGGAGTTTGGTCATGTGCCATGCTCTATCAGGTTTAGGGCTATGTGTTCTAGCCTCCATTTTTTTATTATGTTTCACTAGTCGTATGCTTATCTCACTTGAATGTGATTATTCTTTATTGTTGATGGGTCATGTGCCCTAATTAATCTATTTATTCTTTTGAGGCATACTTCTATTTATATTAATGGCAAGTACATCTATTTATTTTCATCTTATTGAAATGTTTTCTTTTGATGTCCACTTGGATGGTACTTTTGTTTTTGTTTGGGAATCCCTATTGTAATTGATGTCCTTTTTCACATATAAATGTTCAATCATAATTTATAAATACCGACATTTTATGCTAACAACATCCACTTTTTCTTCTCTTGTGGGGTATGTTGCCAACCTCTTAGGTAGAGATGAAGGAGGAGTGGACCAAAGTTGACCAAGTTTTATCCAAGAGTAGTTGATTTTTCTTGGGAGGTAGATTGAAGTAGTTGGTTTACCCTATGTGGCATATTTCCAATAGTTATATGTTATATATACCTTGTGTGGTGAAGCACAATGCTAGACATGAATATTGTAAGAGTTAGATATTTTTAGCTTCCTTTGATAACTTTTTAGTGAATGACACAATACATAATTGAATTTTAGTTTATCATCTTTTACAAAAAATATTATTCGGTTTGGCATTGGATGGTTTTCTATTATTTCCCCTAAGTGAGTGGCTCTCCTCTCAGGTCCCACCCCTTACACACTTGTTCTCTAAGTTTCTTACTGATAAGAAACTCATCCAATAGATGTTATTGACAAGCTAATGGAAGGGCTATCAATTGTGTTACCCCCCAGGAAAACTTTGTCGACAAAGCCTCCTATATTGTCTATGCCAAGAACCTATGAAGTGAATATATATTCTCTCTAAGTGACTGTAATGATTCATTAATATTGATTACAAGTCATACATTCATTACAAATGATTTACAACACATTTTTACCAGAGAATATATTGAAAAAGGATTGTTCTTTGGCAAACTAGGATTTGCTGATTTCACCCTTTTGGTGTACCTATATATATGAAATTAATCTCAAGTAGAAATATTAGATACACATGAATGGAATGGTTAACTCATTGTTAAATTATGGACAATGTATAGCTATACAGTCAACAACTTTGACTTGGACAAAGAAGGTCTATCTCTACAAATCTTGATTCCCAAAATATAGAATGCTTCTCCCAATTCCAACATGGAGAAGGTGTTTCCCAAACATATTTTCACCAACTATAGAGTATAGATGTCATTCCCCACCAATAGTATGCCATCTACATACAATATCAAGAATACAATGATTATCACAGTTGCCTTCTTGTAAACAAAGGTTCGTCTTTATTTTGGATAAGGCCAAATTTCTTTATTGTCTAATAAAACAAAGATTCTAACTTTGAGATTCAATATTTGATCTGTATATTGACTGTTGTAGTTTGCACAATTTTTTACCTCATATGGAGCAATAAATCCTTCAGGTTGTATCATGCATGCATGGTCAAAAGATTCTCATTAAGGAATGTGGTTTAACGTTCATTTTCCAGATGCCAAAGTTTTAATAGGTTGTAATGGATAACATGATCCTAATATACTTCACCAAGGAAACTGGTGAAACAGACTTAAAACCTTGTACATATGTGAATTCTTTTGCAACTTGTAACACCCCTCGAAGTACATACATGACAACGGAAGCAACCCATATATTGTCCATAATATAGGTCACTTGTCTTGGACGAACATCACAAAATATGATAACCATAGCAAAAAGATAAATGAAACACCATACATTAATTGGAAATTTATATTCACACATTGTTCTTTGAAAGAGAAAACTAATAACATAAACCATCTCATCCTTGAAAAAAAATCTAATACACGGAAGGTAAGCAAATCCATGGGATAAATCTTCTTTTGAAACTTGATATTAGATCTTCTAAGGTGTAGATGGAACCCCGCCGACAAGACTTTGTGAAAAAATTGATATATTCATTAAGTTGGTCTTTGTATGGCTCTATATTTAAAGTTTCTCTTATATCACTACTACAGAACAGGCCTTTGGCGTCGGTTGTTTATGCCCCTTTAGCGACGGTTCTAAAGTGACGCCTATGTGGGCGCCGCTAAAGGTCGAACTCTTCGGTGTCAGTTGTATAATCGACGCCAAAAGGCTTTGCGCCACCGAAAACACGCCAGCAGGGCACCGATAGGCGTCGGTCATTTATAGTACGCCGACGCCAAAAGGCTTCGCGCCACAAAAAAGGCGCCATCTATGACACTATCTGCTTCGGTTTGCAACTAAAACACCGACGCCATATTCCCAGACGCCACGGTCGTGTTTCCCTGCAAGGTCGTTTTTAATACTATAGGTGTCGGTTTTACACTAATAAGCGATGCTATTTCCCACCACGGCCGTGCTTTCCTACACGGTCGGGTTATTTGTCACATTAGGCGGCGGTTTTTATCTAATAAATGACGTTGTAAGCCTTTGATGATGGTTTTCTATAAATAATCGACGCCTATATTTTAATTTTTTTTTTCTTATCAGTTTGCAGGCCTACTGTGGCTGGTCAGCAGGATGAGAACCTGCAGTTCAGTTTTGAACTGCAGGTTTACGACATCCATTGATATCAGCTAACAAACATGCCACAAACCTACAAAATCAACAAATATACTTTTCACACAAGTAGATACATTCAGACATCAATTCAATTCTCACATTCACACATGTAGAAACATTCAAATACATGTAGAAACATTCAGACATGTATAAACATTCAGAAATATTCATTTACAAAATATCATTCATCATCGCTATCAGCATCCCAATTATATTTTACAGTCCCCACTGCTTGTATGGCTCTTGCCCATTCTTCTCTTACTTCATTTAATACTTCCATCGTATATGGAGCATGTACATCTTTTAAGTGTTTACCTATAGTGTGGTCAGTTTTAAACACCTGCAAAGAGAATGATGTATATTTATAAGTAATAATATAAAAATAAGATTGATATATTTCATACTAACTAATGAGACTATATATAATACCTCATGTATGGTATTGATGTCCAATGCGGCATATTGGATAATCATCTGCATAAATCGCATCACATAGTATGTGCATGCCCAGCCGTTGTCTTGTGTAGCGCACTATAAATTGAAACATGCAAAATATTAAAAAATACAACTAAGCACAGTTCACATAAATAATATATACATTAGAGTCGGGAACTTACTTTCACGTTCTCCCAAATTATTGGCTGGTTCTTTTCCTGGGGACCTTTCCTCCAGCCTTTTTGAATGCATCTAAACTCCTACATGTTAATGTAACATAGTAAATTGCATAATTAAATAGTAATGTAATAACATATGTTAACGGATATAAAAATGAAATATTTCTCACCAGAATAATGGCATTCTCATTACGTGTCCAATTTTAGTATTCAATGTACTCCCCGCAGGATCTAGATAATAAACAGTGAACGTCCCGGGAAGAATAAGTAGTAACTCCCAATGCCTACCGCTAGAGGTTAAAAAGTTAAAAATTAATAACTCAAAATCCACAATAAAAATGTAATTTTCTTAAGTCCAAATTATAAGTAAAGTAAACTTACTTGACATTGAATGGAGCTATTATTATCATCTTCTTTTGCTGACCGAAAACTGTAAAAGTATCTATACAGTATTCTTGAACACTATCAGGGTCTTTAGCTACCATACTAATCAATGATGGAATCAAAAATCCCACATGGTCAAATGCAAATTGTTTACATTGATTTTTGACTAAGTAGCTGCAAAACATGTATTACGTATGCATTAATATATAAGAAACCAGATCACCGGATCTTACACAAGGTATATGGATGTATAAACACGATCTCACCTTATCCATGTCTCTTCATTGATGTATTCATCCAATCATATATAAACAGGTCAATAATATCTTTTATAAATAAAGAGCTTTCGTATGATTGACCTGCATAATTCGCTTCTAAAGAAACAATTATAGGAAAATGTATATTATGTGCCTGTAGCCAACATGCCATTCCCCTACAAACAGGACCTAACGGGTATTTTAGGTCAGTTGGAACCCAACTTGGTAATGCAGGAAGTGGAGGTGGAGGCCTAGATGCTCCGGGTGTCTTCTTTTTAACATGTATATATAATTTCAGATCAATTGACCTCATATATACACATTAACAATCTAAAGTAATGTAAATTTATCTTACAATTTCAGTAGTGTAGACGACATCTTCTTTGGGCCACAATATCACCCCGCCTTCTGCCTCAGCAAGTGTATCAATATTTGGGTGGGCATATGGCAATGTAGCTTCCCTCCAATCGGGTAATACACGTACCGAGCTCACACAAACGTAGCCATGTGGCATTGGAGTCCTGTGAAACGTTGCCCCAGGAAGGGACGGGTAAGCATGCGCCTCTGCAACAACATAGTCTTGCATTCTTAAGTGGCATGGCTTCAACACCTACAAATTTACGTAAATAATGTTATACATATATACATATCATCTTGAAAACATATCATCTTGAAAAGACTAGCTACAATGTCATAAACAATACTTACAACAGACGTGTTAGGCGGTGGGTCTATAGGATTACTCTCAGTCTGTGCATCAGGAGAAGAGTGGGTCGCCATAGGCTGATTGGAAGCCTGAGATGCCTGCCACCGCAGCAATTCTTCCTTGACCTTCTTAGCAACTATATCCTCGACTCTTTTATTCTCCTATACATGGATAAAAGAAACATTAGCTTCTTATTATTGAATTCCCTTTTGCAGTAACATTCTAAAAAAAGAATAGGTTGCCTCTTCTTGTGAAAGTCCAACTCTGGGTTTGTGTTGGGATGGCCCAAAGAATGCTTTGATGCCCACACCAGCACCTACACCCCTAACACGTCCAGGATGCTTTGGGTTACCCAGAGCAACTGTCAATTCATCCCTTGTGCCCTGAGGGATGAACGTGCCTTATTTCCTCTGCTTGTGCAGCTCCTGCTAATCACCATCAATAGAAATTGGTAAGTTAACACTACAAATAATCAATATTCAAACGATTGCTCTAAGAGTTGTATTTTATCATTTTCATAGCCGCCTCAGTAGTTACGGGCTTCTTTATTTCACCCTTCTTGTTTTGCCTCCCAGCTATCCAGACATCATGGCGAGGCATGGGTGTGGCACATGTAGTAGAGGACTCCTGAGTAGCAGCAGACTTTGCCTGTACTCTTTGGCGAATGCTTGCATAGCCCTTTGGACCCATAGTGTGTTCATGCACATTCAGTGCACGCCTTGCTTTTTGTGCCTCACTTAATACCTTGAATTCTTCAGATTTTCTTGAAGCAACAAACGTGTCTCAATCTTCTTTGTCCAAGAAGTTCCACTGTTCAAGGGCTGACTTCTTCTTCTTATCACCATCTTTTATGTATTCTCTGTTGAGATTTGTCCTATAGTTCCTTAGAATCTTTCCAGCGCGTTGCATCACGCTTTTATGATGCAGCTTCTCATCCAATGCAAACAGATTCTGTAAAATAGAATTGCTATTAACTAGTATCCAAAAATAGAATTGTAAATAATAGAATTTGTAATCTACAAAATAGAATTGCAAATAATAATAAGTCACGCATAAATCCTTCCATATCATGTCTTTCTTCGCCTGAGGAACTTTATGCCAATTATCATACTTAACACCACAATGGCTTCGAGTGACAACCCCAAGATAGTTTACAAAATTATTGCAGTTCACTCCAATTACATTTCCTCCATTATCAAACTCCACAGTCAATATGGATCCAATGCCACTTAGTGCTATTAACTTCTTCAACAGAGTGATGCCCCTTTTCTTGTTAAGTTTTTGGTGATGCGCATCAAGTTCCTCCAGTGCTTCAGTGGGTACATGTGCATCATCAACCTAAAATTTGACAAAAATAAACACACTGAATTAGCCCAATATAGAAATATAGGATATATGACATAACTAGACGATAATGAATTTTATAGAAATACAAGATATATTTTTAGAACTTACATTGGTATCCTCGTCATGTTCATCATGGACAGTATGCTCATCATGGACTTCATGCTCATCATGGTCAGCCATATGAAAATGTCATTAAAAAGGAAAACATTTAGCATTTGTATTAACTAGAAGATAATGAAACATCTAAAAATGATATTGATATTAAAAAAGCAAACATTTAGCTTCAATAAAAAATATAAACATGCATGCCTCTAAAATTGTGATCTTTTATCAATTAACAATCCTTCATTGTGTCATTAGCTTTAATATTTTGTGGAGTACTTGGCAACCCAACTGAGAATGGATTGGAGTCATCATACTTATCATAGTACTCTTCTTCATCTATAGGATCTTCAATGAACTGTCTTTTACCATGAAGAACAACCGACCACTTATCATTTGCAGGAACATATATCAACATACATACCATGTCATATTTCAAGTCAAGATTTAGGTATTTAATCATCTTATGGCGCATACATGATTCACAAGGTATTAAGGTGCACAAAGAATAATATATGTTACTGATTTAGGAGTTCACATAATCATTTAGAAGACCCACGTGTGAGTTATATTTGACATTCAACATCAATGTATCTTTAACACGCATGTTTCAAGGGTTCAAAGTACATAATCAAATCAAATTAGGATGATAGAATGGATAGGTTTGAATCTTATTTCAACATGCATAAAAATTTATTTAATTAGGTCAAGCATGAGAATTAGACAAGTTAAAACAGTACATTATTACTAATAAGTAGATAAATGAATAAAAAATAGTAGATAATAAATACAAATCAATAGATAAGTAAAATACAAATCAGTAGATATAAATCAGTATAAATACTAATTAGTTGATGGAAATCAGTAAAATCAAGGTGGAGGCTTGATCAGGCAGCGATGGCTTGACCACGGCCATGCAGAAGGTGGGAGGAGGGTAGGATGAAAAGGCGGCGGCTAGTGGAATTAGGAGGCAGCGACGGCGACCAGCATGCGGTGACGACTAGTAGGCGGCGGTGACCAGCAGACGGCAGTGGCGACCAACAGCCGGCGGCGACCAGCAGGCGACGCAGCATGAGCAGCAGGTAGTGTCGGTGGCGAGCGAGTGAGCAGCAGCGGCGTCGACGGCGAGCAAGCAGCAGACAGTAAGAGCAGCAGGCAGCGTCGGCGGCGAGCGAGAAGCAGTGGCATCGACGGCCAGCAGCAGGCGGCGAGCAGCAGTGGGAGGGTGGGTGGCGACGCAGCAAGAGCAGAGAAAGGCTTCATGATGAAACAGAAGAAAGGGGAACAGTTGTTGTTCATGGGTCTATTAAGTTGGTAAACGTCGTCGGTTATCAAAAAAACCGACACCTAAACTCTTCGACGTCAGTTGTTCCTTAAAAATTGACGTCCAATTAGACAATCTTTGCCCTAAATTATTTGGCGGGAACCATTATCAGCGTCGGTTATCAAAGGATAACTGACACCAAAATTGGAACTTTTCATGCAAATTTTCATCTTATATAGGCATCGGTTAGAAGTTAAAAAACCGACATTGTATGTGACACTTTGAGGCCAATTTTTTTCGCTCGAAAATTGGATTTCGCATGCGATTTTAGGCGTCGGTTTTGTTTTACCCAGCCGATGCTGAATACAAAGCGATACATGTGTCTGGATGGTCTTCGAATATAGATGTCGGGTTTCCTAAATCACCGATGTTGAATGTTATAGGCGTCGGTTTTCCTAAATAACGGACGCCCAGAAAAGCGACATTGAATGTTGTTTCTATAGTAATGTACCTACGGACATCGCACCCCCAACCATGCATTAAATGAAAATACCATGTTACAGTAAGTGACATTGAGTATTGTTAAAACAAAATATTAACTTGGAAATAAGGAAACATGAAATTAATTAATCAGTAAATCTTGCATTCACATAATATACTCTTAGTGATTGATTATATTTTCCTCTACTCTGATGCACCAACTGTGCTCATAAGGCTTGTATGCTCAACTGATGTTCCACTTGAAGTCATGATTTGCACCTAAGTGACATTAACTATGATCCACATAAGCTCGTGATTTGCACATAAGTTCCATAAAGTTCCATTTGAACTCATGAATTACACATACGTGCCACTATGTTCCATTTGAACTCATAAGGCCTGAGGGCTCAACATTAACATGATGAGGACAAAATAATGTAACCAATTACATGATTCATCATTAAGTTGAAATAATTAATCTTTACTTGTATTTCACATGAACATGGAATGGATTCTTGAAATATAACTTGAAACGATAAGCATCATATAATAACTTTTGAGGAACATTTATTCAATTATTTCTTAAAACTGAATACATATATATGCATATAATTTAACTTGATCACCATGATACAATAATCTTAAAAAAATTGAAATCATTATCTAATACTCAAAGTTCATGGACTCGCTACCTAGAACAAAGAAAATCCTAGTTTAGTCCTTTTGACCTTGTTCAAACCCTAAGTTCCTGAATTACATGATTTATATTAATTATTGTCTTAAGTAACATAATTGGTCTTTAGAAAAACATGGTCTATGATTATGTATTTAGGGTATGAAAACACTCAAATCACATTCTATCGGGGTATCCTTTCCAATGACTATTTTTGGGTATTTTTCTGACAAAGGGTTGATTTACTATGAATTTATGAAAAATTGTCCAATTAGAAATTATTTCAAAAGCCAAGTGTACATAACTATCCACATCAGCAAGCAATAGGACTTGACCCACGATGGCATGGTCCAACTGGGTCCAGCCATGTGACCTAACTTCCCAGCAAAATTGTGTACCTTTTTCCCTAGAACAAAATGGGAAAACCCTATAATACCCTTGAGGATGTGACTCAGATAACAAATTCACAAGGGGAAAATTTAGGAAAGTGCACCCTCCTTGTTCTCCTTCAATCCAGAACTCAAGTATGGAGAACAACAAAGATGAAACTTCATGATCTAGAGAAACAAAACTGGGATCTCAATCATGTTGTTGGAAACTAAGGTGTTGAGCACCTTTACCACCCCTAGCTGAACCCAACAAGTGTAGACTCGTCAACAACAGTAACAAGAAGCCAAGAACACCACACCACTAAAGGAGAACAAAGATAGAAAAGAGGAGAAGGCTCGAAGTCTAAATCCATCAATACACAACGTGAAAGCATAAATCAAAGCTCACAAATGATCGTCAGGGGAATGTGAAGCCAAAGGACTAGCTGATGTGATTGAAGAAGCACAGAAAACCAAGATGGTGAACCACCGATGAGTACCCCAATAGCAGTTATAGGGTTCGGAAAATGGTAACAAAACATAGATAACAAATGACTGTAAATAGATTAGGGGGTGTATCTATTGCTTGCAGTCGTGTTAATTGGGTCGGAGTGGCTGGAGCTTTGAGAACTCGATCGTCATTTCCGGAGATGACAAGTCGAGCAGGATAAGGTGGCTTAGGGCACAACAGATCAAATTGATGATGGGGAAGCAATGATCTTGATCTGTCAGTGCTTTTGGCACCCTTAAATATAGTTGTGATGGGTCTCGATAACTAGGGTTGGCGAGGAGATTCCCAGACGCATTGGGATTTCTTCATTATGGCATGAAGGCTACTCAAACTAGGGATCGTTCGGCTTTAGTGGAGCTTGTGGTTACATCAGTGAAGATATTTTGAGGAGGCAGACCCTATAGGCGAGAGATGGAGTTAGAGAGGAAGTCAGACCCTGGTTGCTTGATATCCAATCTACTACTCAAGGTAGGAGACGACCTCTAAGTATTCGGATGTTCATCCAACGACAATCAAATAATCCCCATCCTGACTGTCACATATGATAGAAACTATAGCATAAATCATCGAAATAAAGGTGTCACATTTAAATAATCCAAAAATTTAGGTTAGATTATTAAACCCATTAAATTTTGCTTAAAAACTATATACAAACTTTCTAAATTTGTTAGAGGGGCCAAATGAAGTCCTAATGACTTCAAATTTGAACCATAGTCCAATCTAAGAGTCTAGATTATTCCTATATTATTAGATTCAGGTTTTGCACAAGTTTTGTCCATAGTTTCCATATAGGTCATTAAACTCAATTTTTAATGCATTAAATTGATTAGATAAGAGGAAATTACCTTCCTTTGTGAGAATTTAAGTCCAAATTCAAGATAAACATTAGTTGTCTCCTAAAAATTCATATCACATGTATTTTATGTCTTTTTCGAGAAACTTTCATGGAGGAGAGAGAAAAGAGAATTTATATATATTGTCCTCTTAATTAAAGTCATAAAAAGGAAAAGGGAAAACTTCTTGGCCAAGACATCTACTCCATATTCGTATTTTTGAAATTTCAAGTCTTTTCTCTTTTCCTTCTCATTTCTTTTAAACTTTTTTCAAGAATAGGTTAGAGAAAAAGTGAGAGAATAATGTTGGTTTTCCTTTTATGTATATCGGACTCATTTAATCATAAAGAAATTAAAGTAAGAAAATTTCATTTTCTATATATGTCAAGCTTCATCCAAAGGATTCAATATCTGGGGTAACTTGCATTAAAGTCCATGTTATAAATTTTTCAACTGGAAATTTGCAAATGAGACCCTAAACTTGTTTGTTTAAAATTTGGTATGTTACAATTCTACCCACCTTAAATAAATTCCATCCTAGAAATTTCCTCTTGCTACCGACCTTAGGGTTTTACATATTCCATGTACACTACTTTCTTATATCAACTTAAAGTATATATTTCATGGTAAAAACTATCAATCATGTGGGTATACTACTAATGAATCTATTTCACATCATCATTGACATGCTAAAGGACCTCTCTTACCTCTTCTCTTGGAGTTCTAATTCTACATTAACCTTACTTAGTAATTTATGTCAAATATCTTCTCTTTGTATGCATGCTTGATCTTACTATGTGTCTGATTAGGTTTAGGTGACTATATGTCTCAAACTCTTAGTGCAATTCTTGTTTTCTTTGTCACCTTTGGATACATGTTGGCCTCTCACATACAAAAAGGTGACATATTTTATCACATTTATCTAAGTACCTCCCTCATTAACATGTCCTAACCACATGCACTTGAAAGGACAAGACAAGCATGATTATGCATATAACATTGTCTCTACAAAATCCCATAAGTTTGTGTCCAAAAGATGCCCATAACATTGTCTCTACAGAATGTTATATACAGTTGTAGAGTTAACATTAAAGTCCAAAACCATATAGGCACATAACCCTAATCCTTATCTTAACTTATGTCTCCTAACTAGACCTCTACTTTGATTTCTAATGTTTTTAACTTAATATTCTATACCTAGGGTTTAGAACATATGAATCTGGGTTTTTCCTGGTGGCCATCTACTTATTCACTCTGATACCAAACGGTAACACCCCTACAAGTACATACACGATAGTTGAAGAAAACCATATGTTGTCCATAACATAGGTCACTTGGCTTGGAGGAACATCACAAAACATGATAACCATAGCAAAAAGATACATGAAACTCTATGCATTAATTGGAAATTTAGATTCATACATTGTTCTTTGAAAGAGAAAACTAATAACATAAACCATCTCATCCTTGAATAAAAATCTAATACATGGAAGGTAAGCCAAATATAGGGCATTAATCTTCTTTTGAAACTTGATATTAGATCTTCTACGGTGTAGATGGCACCCCATCGACAAGTCCTTGTTAAAAACTTGATCTATTCATTAAGTTGGTCTTCGTATGGCTCTATCTTTGAAGTTTCTTTTGTACCTGCGGGCATCACGCCCCCAACCATGCATTCAATAAAAAAACCATGTCAGAGTAAGCGACATTGATTATTGTTTATATTAACTTGGCAATAAGGAAACATGAAATAATTAAGAAATAAATCTTTTATTTACAATAATATGCTCTTAGTGGTTTATTATAATGTCCTCTACTCAGATTGCACCAACATGTGTGCTCATAAGGCGTGTAGGATCAACTAATGTTCTACTTGAACTCATGATTTTCACCTAAGTTCCATTAACTATGCTCCACTTGAGCTCATTATTTGCACCTAAGTTCCATAATGTTCCATTTGAACTCATAAATTGCACATATATGCCACTATGTTCCATTTGAACTCATAAGGCCCGAGGGCTCAACATTAACATGATGAGGACAAAATAATGTAACCAATTATATAATTCATCATTAAGTTGGAATAATTAATCTGTACTTGTATTTCACATGAACATGACATGGATTCTTGAAATACAACTTGAAAGCATAAGGCATCATATAATAACTTTTAAGGAACATTAATTCAAATATTTCTAAAAATTGAATACATATCTATGCATATAATTTAACTTGATCACCGTGATAAATAATCTTAAAGAGATTGAAAACCATTATCTAATACTCAAAGTGCATGGACCCAATTACCTAAAAAAAGAAAATCCTATCTTAGACCTTTTGACCTTGATCAAACCCTAAGTTCCTGAAATTATATGATTTATATTAATTGTTGCCTTAAGTAACATACTAAACCCTAATTGGTCTTTAGAAAAACATGGTATTTAGTGATGGATTTAGGGTTTTAAAGCATTCAAATCAGATTCTACTTAGAAAATCCTTTCCAACGACTATTTTTGGGTATTTTTCTGACAAAGGGTTGATTTACTGTGGATTTATGAAAAATCGTCCAATCAGAAATTATCAAAAAGCCATGTATACATAACAATCCAAATCAGCGAGCAACAAGACTTGACCCGCGTTGGCATAGTTCAACTAGGTCCAAACATGTGTTATAACTTCCCAACAAAATTGTGTATCTTTTTCCACATAAGAAAATGGAAAAACCCTATAACACCCTTGAGGATGCGATTCAGATAACAAATTATCAAGGGGAAAAATTAGGAAACTACACCCTCCTTGTTCTCCTTCGATCCCGAACTCAAGTATGGAGAACAACAAAGAGGAAACTTCACGATCTGGAGAAACAAAAGTGGGATCTCGATCCTGTTGTTGGAAAGTGAGGTGGCAGGTACCTTTACCACCCCTGGCCAAACCCGACGAGCATAGACCCATCAACAATGGTGATGAGGAAGCCAAGAACACCACCCACCATAGGAGAGCAAGAGAGAATAGAGGAGAAGGATTAAAGTCTAAATCCATCAATACACAATGTGAAAGCATAAATCAAAGATCAGAAATGATTATCAGGGGAATGTGAAGCCAAAGGACTAGCTTATGTGATTGAATAAGCACAAAAAACCAAGACGGTGAACTGTCGATGAGTACCCCCAACAACAGCTATAGGATACATCAAATGGGAACAAAACAGAGATAAGAAATGATAGTAGATAGATTAGGGGTGTATCTGTGTACACCCTAACTTTTTATAGCACCTCCTATATTAGAAAACCCTAATTCCAAAATTTCAAATCTTAATACTTCATATAAAATACATGGCAACTTAAAGACCTAATTATAATGAATAAACCATGTTTAACATAACAATATTTCATCATCAAGTTAATTGAAACTCAATTTCATCAATTATTACCCTAATTTGGCACATTAGTAGCTTATAGGGGATAAAGTGAAATTAGTCCTTTTATTCTAATATTTGGACCTAATAATTTTCGTGGAAACTTGAAACATTAATATCAAGTTTTATCCAGAGTATCAGCCCATAATTGTTTTTGGAAAGTTTTGGAAAATTAAAATAAGCTTTAACTTGAAAATGAAATAACATATAGTAGGGAGTCTCAAAACTAAAATCTAACTTTATTTTTGAAATCCTCGTACCCAAATTAGTTAACATGCCAAATTTGGTTAGGTTTGAACTTCCTTTGATGCTCCAATTTGGATTGAGAAGAAACTATTTAAATACATTTATATTTCCTAAATAATCTATTCCTAGCCTAACCTGACTTTGGTCTCAGACCTTTATTAGGTGTCACGCTGTCTTTTTGGACCTCAGATTAGAATGAGCGGTCGTGATCTTTTTGCCCGATCCGTGGACCCATTTGATGGGCCCTGTCCGTCTTTCTCGCCCATCCAAGTCCTACTCGAACTGGGACAGTGGCGGCTATATTTCGCCCCCTCGATCCCTCTCCCTGTTCTTTCTCAGCGCAAACAAACATCTCCCTCGCCATCCTCATCCCTTCACAAACCTTCTGACCCCTTGCATTATAGGGTTTCATGCCCTAGAGCCCTAGGTCGACTAGGACTCTCTTTGGGTTCCCCTATTTCTTTCCTCGCAAGTAAACCAACTTCCCTCGTGACTCAAAACCTATATATATTCCTTCAAAAATGATCGTGTGGTGTTCCCGAACTGATCCCCCTCATCTCTTTTCCCTAGATCTTTCCCTAACCCTACCTCTGAGCTCCAGTCCTCCCTCTACCCTAGTGACAGCCTGATAAGAGGGTGCAAGCCTTCTGGAACCCACGTTGACGCATCATCTGGATTCACAGGACATCCTGAAGCTTTCCCCGTCTTCAATTCATATCATCCGAAGGTACATCAGAATCCCCTCTTTTTCACCTAGTTTCTGATCATGTAGCCAATGTTGATCATGTAACCATCGTGTCTCTTGGTTCCAGCATTTTTGGTGTCGTTGGGTGATGCCTAGTTTTCCCAGAACTCCGCCCTTATCTCACGTGTTGGTTTTCTTAGGTTTTTAGACCGTTCTCGGTCCCTCCCCTACTCTTCCTTGTCAGCCAGTGGTTCTAGAGCGGCAGACGACAGAACTACCCATGTAAGGGCTCGCTGTTTTTGTGAGAGTATCGCAGATGCATCACATGCCTTGGGTTTCCCCGACGGCGTCACGAGCCCATGTTTAGATCCTTGAATTTCTACAGTCATCTCCTTTGCGACTTCTTTTCTCGATCAAACGAAGAAGCCTGGTCAGAAAAAGACCATTATGCCCATCCATCACTGATCGAGTGATTTTTGGTCCAAGGGTGTTTTGGGGTTTTGTTTTGTTGACTGTGGGTCTGTCCCAATGAGGCCCCATTGCTTGCACGGTCGGCCCTGATTGGGCCAGCTAGATACGGGTCTCGGGCCCATGTGGATTTTCCATGATTTCTAATTGGTCAATTGTTTAGAAATTCACAATAAATCAACCGCTTATCAGAAAAATACCCTAAAATAGTCGTTGTAAAGGTTTTTAACCAAGGAACCTGATTTCAGTGTTTTCAAACCCTAGTTCCATAAGATCAAACCTCATTTCCATAAAAGGATCAAATTAGGGTTTAGTGTGTATTAATGATGGTGATTAATATAAATCATATAATTTCAGGAATATATGAGTGACTCAGAATTAGGGAGACTGAATTAGGGTTTGCTCCAATAAAGGTAAGTGGGTCCATGTACTTTGACTATTTAAGTAATGGTTTTCAATCGCTTTAAGATTATTGTATCATGATCAAGTTAAATTATATGCATAGATATGTATCCAATTTACAAAAAATCTTGCATTAATGTTCCCCAAAAGTTATTATATGATTCATATGCTCCCAAGATCTAATTTAGATATTTATGCCATGATCATGTGAAATTCAGTTAAAGTAAAGGATTATTATGTTTATGATTAATCATTTACCGGTTGTATTATTTTGTCCTCATTATGTTAATGTTGAGCCCTCGGGCCTTATGAGTTCAAATGGAACGTTATGGCACTCAAGTGCAAATCATGAGCTCAATTGGAGCATAGTTATGGCACTTTGGTGCAAATCATGAGTTCAAGTGGAACATCAGTTGAGCCTACAGGCCTTATGAGCACAATTGATGCCTAAGAGTAGAGGGCATTATAATTAACCACTAAAGAGCATATTATATGAATCAAAGATTTGATGTTCAGTTACTTTTATGATTTTTTTATTATTGCCAGTTATTATGTTAGTATAACAATACTCAATGTCGCTTACTCTAACATGTTTTCCATTTTGAATGCATGGTTGGGGACGTGATGTTCACATGAGAAAAGGATAAGGAAGGAGCTTAAGCGAGGAACATACATATCAAGGACAAACTAAGAAGTTAGACCCAGTGGGGTGCCAACTATCATATGGAGTTTAATTTAGTTTTTCAATTAGTATTGAGACTATGTACTAGTTTAGTTTAGTTTAAGGTTTAAGTTTTAGGTTGTGGAACGTAATACATGAGAATTGCAAATTATGTATCTTGTGTTAGTTTAATCAAACTTTATTTTTATGCAATGATAATCATGTTTGTGGCATCCCATTAAGATGTATGTTTCCGCTTAGTTTGTGAAATTGGGGTGTTACAATATGGTATCAGAGAAAAAAAATATAGTTGGCCACCAGGCTTTTCTCAAAATCTTATGTAGTTTATCCTTTTGTAGATGGCTCCCAAGGGAAAATCTGATAAGGGAAAGGAGCACGTAGATGGAGAGGGAAGCTCTTCCAATGATGGAAGTAACCATAGTGCTTCTAGAGGGGATAACCCTAATGGTAACCCTAATGCATATCTAGAAGTGCTTATCAAAGACCTTACCGATGCTATCACCGATCAACAAGGAAGACCACATCAACCGAGGAACCAAGAGTTGACCTTAGTAGACATCTTGAAGATCAAGCCAGAAACCTTTTCTAGAGAAGCTGAGACTGATGTAGTGGGTCATGCTAAAGAGTGGCTTCTCAATGTCGAGCACTGTTTTCGTGACTTAGGATGTCTCGAACCTTCTAAAGTTCGCTTTGGGACTCACATGTTGAGTGCAGCCCACACGTGGTGGGAGAACTTCACTAATGCTCGAGGACCCAATGTTGAGTTGTTGACCTGGGAGGAGTTCACCACTGCCTTCCGGAACCATTACATCTCAGAAGTTATGATCGAGAAGAAGGAGATGGAGTTCAAGCACTTGAGGCAGACTCAACCGTTAGCCAGTATGCAATGAAGTTTTGTATGCTGCAGAAATACGGTTATGGTTTAGATGAGACGCGTCTGGCAAAGAAGTTTATGCGTGGCCTGAAGTTTGATTTGGGCGATGCTCTGAATGGGCATGGAATCAGGATAGTGCAGGAGGGACTCAAGTCTGCCCTAGAGTTGGAGGACCATTCTGGATGATACTGGAAGAATGGAGCACCCTCAAGAAGTAAGAGTGAGCAGAAAAGCCATGATGACAAGAAGAGGAAAGCTCTAGAAGGACAACCTGCTAAAGAACCTTATGCAACTTGTGGTAGACTTCACGGTGGACCATGCAAGAAAGGACTGGGAGTTTGCTACTATTGTGGAGACCTAAATCATAAGATGCCAGAATGTCCCAAGCTAAAGGAAAAGAATGAAGTAGGGCAAAACCCTAAACCTGAGCAACGAGAAAAGAGATAGGCTAGGATCTTCACCATGGTAGACGATGATGAAGATGAGAATGGACAAGGTATGATTTAGTTATGAAATCCCTTTGGTACCTTTGCTTTGACTACAATTGTGATTAGTTTTTTACTACATGTCAGTATGTGCAAGATTTAATTATAATGATAAGGTGTTAGAATTTTCATATTAAGGATAAGGAAAACCCTAAGGTGGGTAGATTAGTAGAATTTCGAGGACGAAATTCATTTAAGGTGGGTAGAATTGTAACACCCTAACTTTTTATAACTAATCCTATATTAGAAAACCATAATTCCAAATTTCAAATCTTAATGCTTCGTATAAAATACACGGCAACTTAGAGACCAAATTATAATGAATAAACCATGTTTAACATAATAATATTTCATCATCAAGTTAATTGAAACTCAACTTTGTTGGCTAAATTGACATTATGATAAATCCCTTTGTTTCGATGATGACAAACATTTCATTCTTGTTGATCTAACGTGCTACTTGAGTGTTGTAGGAATGAGGTGGATGACAAAGCTCTAGGTAATCTATATGCTTGAATGATTGTAAATGTCATGAAATGTAATCAATTGTAAACTTGTACAAATATATAATGTACAAGTACTTAGACTTCATGTAAATCAAGCGTTAGATCTTCCCTAGACAAATCACCACACTTATATAGGTTATACCCTTTAATAGTGTCACATATGCACACTCATACACACACTTAAATTGAAATATTGAAACAGGGGCAATCTCGGTCGACAAACTCCTCAACCGAGACACTCTCGGTCGACAAACTTCTCGACCGAGAAAGACCCAAGTAGCCGTTAGACACAGCTGACAAGGTAGTTGGAAGTTGGAGATAAACGTTGCAAAACACTTGATCCAGAGAGCCTGTCGGTCGACAAAACTTCGACCGAGTAGGTGTCTCGGTCGATCATTTCTCGACCGAGATGGACTCTGACAGCAACTGCAGAATTAATTAACTAGTCATTATTAAAGCAACTAACTTATACCTAACGGCTAGTTAAGTACTTAGAAACCCCTAGAAAGTGTCTAGAACGTCCTTAAGCACTTGTAGGACATTCCTATAAATAGTACATGCCTTAGGACACCTAAACTTACTTGTTTTTACACTTGAGCAATCTTTGAGCATACACTTACATTGAGCAATCGGGTAGTGGATTGACTGCCTTAGTATTTGCTAAGGTTGGAACCACTCTAAATCCTTGTCCCCTTATCCAATATTTTGTGGTTGGTTGTTTGAGTTAAATAATTTTTAAATTAACTTTAAAACCCTATTCACCCCCTCTAGTGGTTTTTCAATTGGTATCAGAGCAGGCTTCAAGGAACCCTAACAAGGTCTTGAAGAATGGGTGATGGGGTGCTCAACAACCTTAACCTTGAAGGGACACTTGTTGCTAGGCCTCCAGCGTTTGATGGAACAAACTACACATATTGGAAGAGAAGGATGCAGTTCTACTTTCAAGGCATAAGTTGGGATCTATGGAGAATGGTGTCCTCCCCTTATGAGCTACCTCAAATGGAATATGCAGCTTGGGACACCAATACGGTAAAATCGGCTCAAATGAATGCAAAGGCTGTAAGCATTATTTATTGTTCAATTTTAGTAGGAGAATTTAATAGAATATCAAACTGTGAAACAGCCTATGAAATATGGCATAGACTTTCTATAACTTATGAAGGGACAGTTCAAGTTAAGAATTCCAAAGTTAGTATGCTTAAATAAAAGTTTGAATATTTCTGTATGGATCCAAATAAATCTATTAGTGAAATGTATGCAAAATTCTCTTCTATTGTAAATGGTTTAAATGCCTTAGGTAAAGTTGTTCTTGAGGAAGATCAGGTATCAAAGATTCTTAGATCACTTCCTCCCAAATACAAGCCCAAGGTGACGGCCATTGAAGAAGCAAATGACCTCACCCGACTAAAGATGGAACAACTCATTGGCAACCTAGAAGCTCATGAGGCAACGTTAGAAGAGGAAGAAAGAAGAGAACGTGAACTTCAACAAGGGAGGAAGAAGGACATTGCATTCAAAGCATCAACCAAGAACAATCATGATACAAGTGAAGATGATAGTGAAGAAGAAACTCTCATTGTAAATGGTAAGCTGATATAAAAGTTTTAAAACTAGTAAAACTTCTAGTATTTCTTCTTCCAGGTGCTTTGAATGTGGCAAGAAGGGACACATGAAAGGTGATTGTCCAAAACTCAAGAAAGGGAAGAAATCATCTCACAAAAAGAAAGAAAGAGCATATAAAGCTGCATGGGATGATTCAAGTGATGATAGTGATGATGGAAAAGAAGAAGTAGAGTGCCTCATTGCTACAACAAATGAAGAAGAAGAAGAAGAAGAAGAAGAGGTAAGTCTTTTTTATCTACCAAAATAAGATCTAATTTCTAGTCTTCAAGATACTCATGAGAAATATATTGAGTGCAAGAAGAAACTTAAGAAATCAAATAAAGTAAATAATGATTTAAATGTTAAACTTCTTGCTATTGCATCTAGAAATGAGGATCTCAAAAAGGCAAATGAAGATTATGATCTTAAGTTAAAATCTGTAGAAGCTAATTGCAATCTTCTTTCCTTAGAGAAGTTAAACTTACAAACTCAACTGAATGATCTTCAGAAACAACCTATCTTATGTTCACACTTAGATTATGATGAGGTTGTAAATGAAAGAAACTCTCTAGTATCTGATTTAGATCAAGCAAAGAAAGATATAAACAAGAAGATGGATGATATTGTTAAGTTACAAAGAAAAATAAATGAGTTAAGAGGAAATGATATCCTTGAGAATATTCTGAAAATTTCCTCTAGTTATAATGAAAGAAGCAGATTAGGATATGATCCAAAGAAAAATCAACCTACAAGAGCTAAAGCATCCAAGTCTAAGATGGTGTTTGTACCTAAGAACACAATTCCTAGAAAGAGAAGTGAAGTTGACTCCATCAGTTGTCATTATTGCATGCGCCTTGGACATTGTTCATTTTTATTCCCATATAAGAAAAAGAATGATGATTTAGTTTGGATTCCTAAAACTTAGAAGCCTAAATTTAACTAGTTGAGATTTGACCTAAACTGATTCTTGATGTACAAATGTCATATCTCAACACTATCGAGCTCTAACTTGCATAATTTTGTTTTACTTGGAAGCGATTAACAGTTCTGAAAACATTCCAGAAACTTTGTCGGTCGAGAATCTGTCGACCGAGTGAACATTCGGTTGAGAAATTGTTGACCGAGCAGGTCACTGATTTCCAGTCTGCAATAAATCTGCTGAATATATTTTCAATTGATCAAATTGCTATCTATTTGTTGTTAATGACTGATTTTACATGCAAAACAAGTTGAAGATCATTATTGAAAAACTTAAATGAGATTATTTTGGTTGATCCTCTAAATAAGTTAAAACTGAAATTATGCTTAGTTTAATAAAAAGAAATTTCTGTTTTATCATTATTCACATGATTTTTCCTAAAATATTTTTTGGTCTATCCATATAGAAATCATGTGTTATGACATCTAGCTTAAATAATCACAATCATTGTGTTTCATGGAATTATCATTATATGTTTTTATTGTTCTATCATTACATCATGGATATGCTTTCACTATTTCATCATTCAGCTCATAAAGATGATGCTATGTTAGCACGAATAGATAATGATAAATGTATGCATGGATCCTTGGTGATACATAGGCAAGCAAAATGATTCATTGGTAATATGTTTCTTAGAACAAGAACTTTAATGCTTGCAAGAGCACAATGTTATAACATATAAGATAAAAATTTCTCAATTAGTATCTTTAAAGACTTGAGATATTAATCGTGTTTTCATTTTTAAGAATCTTATGAGGGTACAAGAAGAAATGGAATTTGATATTTATGTACCTACAACAAAGTTTATATAAATATTCTAGGAAAATCAAGGACGAATGTTTTCATATTGAGTATCATTCAAAATGCTTCAAATTGATATCTAATCAAATTACATGCATATATTATACTTCATATATGAGTGTTCAATTTGGAAATCTGCGAAATTGCCTCTTGGTTGAAATAAAATTTGACCAAGGGGTGCTATGGTCAAAGTCAAGGTCGACCTAAAATAAGCTTTGACAAAATGCTTATTTGAACATCTTTTTATTGTACTTAATCTTAGTATACTTTTGATAAAGATCAAAATCAAAATTTAAAATCATTTGTGACCTTAGAAGCTTTAAATTACTTTAATTATAAGATTAAGGGGGAGCTCATAAAAACAAGTTGGATTAATTGATTAAGAAGCTTACAAAACATTGTAAACATCATTTGAAGCTTGTTACGACCTTAGTACTTTTACTCTTGGTTATGAAGAAATCTATGAATTTCATAAAAATAATATATCTTGTTCTTAAAGGAACTCTCTAAACAAATCAGGGCTTAACATCCAATGCATTTGGTTAGAGACATTTTTATGTACTCTAAGATTAAAGGATTCTCATTTCATTTTTAGGGCTTAACATCCCTTGCAAAATGGATGAGAAATCAATATATATCATAAATGATTGAGAAAAAAATTGTGGCTAAATTTGACAATAAAAATCCCTTGATTGTATTGGATGTCTTTTTGAAATGACAAAGGGGGAGAAATAATATAAAATCACAAACATAAAATTAAAATGAGTTTCATAATATCTTGGCCAGCAGTCACTTGCAAAACCAAAGATGGCTACAAAGGTAAATTTCAGGTATGAAACTCACATGTTTTATATTTCCTTATTTTATATTTAGGAAATGTTTGTCATCTTCAAAAAGGGGGAGATTGTTGGCTAAATTGACATTATGATAAATCCCTTTGTTTCGATGATGACAAACATTTCATTCTTGTTGATCTAACGTGCTACTTGAGTGTTGCAGGAATGAGGTGGATGACAAAGCTCTAGGGAATCTATATGCTTGAATGATTGTAAATGTCATGAAATGTAATCAATTGTAAACTTGTACAAATATATAATGTACAAGTACTTAGACTTCATGTAAATCAAGCGTTAGATCTTCCCTAGCCAAATCACCACACTTATATAGGTTATCCCCTTTAATAGTGTCACATATGCACACTCATACACACACTTAAATTGAAACATTGAAACAGGGGCAATCTCGGTCGACAAACTCCTCGACCGAGACACTCTCGGTCGACAAACTTCTCGACCGAGAAAGACCCAAGTAGCCGTTAGACACAGATGACAAGGTAGTTGGCAGTTGGAGATAAACGTTGCAAAACACTTGATCCAGAGAGCCTGTCGGTCGACAAAACTTCGACCGAGTAGGCGTCTCGGTCGACCAGTTCTCGACCGAGATGGACTCTGACAGCAACTGCAGAATTAATTAACTAGCCGTTGTTAAAGAAACTAACTTATACCTAACGGCTAGTTAAGCACTTAGAAACCCCTAGAAAGTGTCTAGAACGTCCTTAAGCACTTGTAGGACATTCCTATAAATAGGACATGCCTTAGGACACCTAAACTTACTTGTTTTTACACTTGAGCAACCGGGTAGTGGATTGACTGCCTTAGTATTTGCTAAGGTTGGAACCACTCTAAATCCTTGTCCCCTTGTCCAATATTTTATGGTTGGTTGTTTGAGTTAAATAATTTTTAAATTAACTTTAAAACCCTATTCACCCCCCTCTAGTGGTTTTTCAAATTTCATCAATTATTACCCTAATTTGGCACATTAGTAGCTTACAGGGGATAGAGTGAAATTCGTCCTTTTCATGATAATATTTGGACCTAATAATTTTTGTGGAAACTTGAAATGTTAATATCAAGTTTTATCCAAAGTATCAGCCCATAATTGTTTTTGGAAAGTTTTGGAAAATTAAAATAAGCTTTAACTTGAAAAGGAAATTGCATATAGTAGGGAGTCTCAAAACTAAAATCTAACTTTATTTTTGAAATCCTGGTACCCAAATTAATTAACAGGCCAAATTTGGTTAGGCTTGAACTTCCTTTGATGCTCCAATTTGGATTGAGAATAAACTATTTAAATACATTTACATTTCCTAAATAATCTATTCCTAGCCTAACCTGACTGTGGTCTCAGACCTTTATTAGGTATCATGTTGTCTTTTTGGACCTCAGATCAGAACGAGCGGTCGCAATCTTTTTGTCCGATCCACGGACCCATCTGATGATCCATGTCCATCTTTCTCGGTCGTCCAAGTCCTACTCGGACTGGGACAGTGGCGGCTATATTCCGACCCCTCGATCCCTCTCCCTATTCTTTCTCAGTGCAAACAAACATCTCCCTCACTATCCTAGTCCCTTCGCAAACCTTCTGACCCCTTGCACGATAGGGTTTCATGCCCTAGAGCCCTGGGTCAACTAGGACTCTTGCTGGGTTCCCCTATTTCTTTCCTCACAAGTAAACCAACCCCCCTCATGACTCAAGACCTATATATATTCCTTTGAAAATGATCATGTGGTGTCCCCAAACTGATCCTCATTGTCACTTTTCCCTAGATCTCTCCCTAACCCTACCTCTGAGCTCTAGTCCTCCCTCTACCCTAGAGGCGGCCTAACGAGAGGGCGTAAGCCTTCTGGAACCCACATTGATGCATCATCTGGATTCACAGGACATCCTGAAGCTTTCCCCATCTTCAATTCATCACGTCCAAAGGTACATCGATATCCCCTCTTTTTCACCTGGTTTCTTATCATGTGGCCAATGTTGATCTTGTAACCATCGCGTCGCTTTATTCCAGTGTTTTTGGTGTCGTTGGGTGATGCCTAGTTTTCCCAAAACCCTACCCTTATCTCACGTGTTGGTTTTATTAGGTCTAAAAAGATCGTTCTTGGTCCCTCCCCTGCTCTGCCTTGGCGGCCAGTGGTTCTGGAGCAGTAGACCACAGAACTGACCATGTAAGGGCTCGCTGCCTTTGTGAGAGTATCGCGGATGCATCACAGGCCTTGGGTTTCCCCAGTGGCGTCGCGAGCCCGTGTTTAGATCCTTGAATTTCTGTAGTCATCTCCTTCATAGTCATTATTCTTTTCTCGATCAAACGAAGAAGAAGTCTAGTCAGAAAAAGACCATTATGCCCATCCATCGCTGATCGAGTGATTTTTGGTCCAAGGGTGTTTTGGGGTTTTGTTTTGTTGACTGCGGGTCCATCCCAGCGAGGCCCCATTACTTGTGCGGCCGGCCATGATTGGGCCAGCTAGATACGGGTCACGAGCCCACGTGGATTTTCCATGATTTCTAATTTGTCAATTATTTATAAATTCACAATAAATCAACCGCTTATCAAAAAAATACCCAAAAATAGTCATTGTAAAGGTTTTTCGACAAGGAACCTAATTTCGGTGTTTTTAAACCCTAGTTCCATAAGATCAGACCTCGTTTCCATAAAAGGCTCAAATTAGGGTTTAGTGTGTATTAATGATGGTGATTAATGTAAATCATACAATTTCAGGAATATAGGAGTGACTCAGAATCAGGGAGATTGAATTAGGGTTTGATCCAATAAAGGTAAGTGGGTCCATGCACTTTGAGTATTTAAGTAATGGTTTTCAATCACTTTAAGATTATTGTATCATGATCAAGTTAAATTGTATGCATAGATATGTTTCCAATTTATAGAAAATCTTGCATTAATGTTCCTCAAAAGTTATTATACGATTCATATGCTCCCAATTTCTATTTTAGATATTTATGCCATGATCATGTAAAACTCAGTTAAAGTATAGGATTATTATGTTTATGATGAATCATTTACTAGTTGTATTATTTTGTCCTCATTATGTTAATGTTGAGCCCCCGGGTCCTATGAGTTCAAATGGAACGTTATGGCACTCAGGTGCAAATCATGAGCTCAATTGGAGCATAGTTATGGCACTTTGGTGCAAATCATGAGTTCAAGTGGAACATTAGTTGAGCCTACGAGCCTTATGAGCACAATTGGTGCCTAAGAGTAGAGGACATTATAATTAACCACTAAAGAGCATATTATATGAATCAAATATTTGATGTTCAGTTACTTTTTTGCTTTTTTTCTTATTGCCAGTTATTATGTTAGTATAACAATACTCAATGTCTCTTACTCTAACGTGTTTTCCATTTTGAATGCATGGTTGGGGACATGATATCCACATGAGAAAAGGATAAGGGAGGAGCTTAAGTGAGGAACATACATCTCAAGGACAAACTAAGAAGTTAAACCTGGTGGGGTGCCAACTATCATATGGAGTTTAATTTAGTATTTCAATTAGTATTGAGATTATGTACTAGTTTAGTTTAGTTCAAGGTTTAAGTTTTATGTTGTGGAATTTGATACATGAGAATTGCAAATTATGTATCATGTGTTGGTTTAATCAAACTTTATTTTTATGTAATGATAATCATGTTTGTGACATCCCAATAAGATGTATGTTTCCGCTTAGTTTGTGAAATTGGGGTGTTACAATCTGATGCTTACAGTCGTGGTAATTGGGTCAGAGTGACTGGAGCTTTGAGAACTTGATCGTCGTTGTCAGAGATGACAAGTCGAGCAGGCTGAGGCGGCTCAGAGAAAAGGGGTCAAATTAATGATGGGGGAGCAATGATCTTGGTCCGTTGGTGCTTTTGGCACCCTTAAATATAGTTGTGATGGACGGAAGGGGGTCCTGATAACTAGGGTTGGCGAGGAGAGTCCTAGTCCATTAGGATTTTCTTCATTATGGCATGAAGTTTTTCAAATTAGGGACCATTCAATTCGGTTGGAGCTTGTGATTACATCGGTGAAGATATTTTGGGGAGGCAGACTTTGTAGGGGAGAGATGGGGTGGGAGAGGGAGTCAGGTCCTGGTTGCCTAATATCTAGTCTACTACTCAAGGTAGGAGACAACTTCTAAGTTGTCATGTGTTAATCCAACGGTGGCCAAAGAATCTGCATCCTGATTGTCACGCGTGATAGAAACTATAGTAGAAATCACCAAAATAAAGGTGTGACATTTAAATAATCCAGAACTTTAGGTAAGATTATTAAATCTATTAATTTTTTTCTTAAAAACTATATACAAACTTTCTAAATTTGTTAGATGGGACAAATTAAGTCCTAATTACTTCAAATTCGAACCATAGGTCAAACTAAGAGTCTACATTCTTCCTATATGGTTAGATTCAAGTTTTGCACAAGTTTTATCGATATCTTCCATATAGGTCATCAAACTCAATTTTTAATGCATTAAATTGATTAGATAATAGGAAATTACCTTCCTTTGTGAGACTTTGAGTCCAAATTTAGATAAACATTAGTTGTCTCCTAAAAATTCATATCACATGTATTTCATGTCCTTTTCAAGAAACTTTCATAGAGGAGAGAGAAAAAGAGAATTTATATATACTTTCCTCTTATATTAAAGTCATAAAAAGGAAAAGGGAAAACTTCTTGGCCAAGACATCTACTCCATAATTGTATTTTCTAAATTCCAAGTCTTTTCTCTTTTCCTTCTCATTTCTCTTAAACATTTTTCAAGAATGGGGGAGAGAAAAGTGAGAGAATAATGTTGGTTTTCCTTTTATGTATATTGGAGTCATTTAATCATAAATAAATTAAAGGAAGCATGTTTCATTTTCTTTCTATGTCAAACTTCATCTAAAGGATTCAATATTTGGGGTAAATTGCATTAAAGCCCATGTTTTAAAATTTTGAACTGGAAATTTGTAAATAAGACCCTAAACTTGTTTTATTTAAAATTTGAGATGTTACACAACCAATCATCTTAAGTAGGTTTATACATTACCTTTCATGTAGGTCTTCTTCTTGAAGACCCATTTTCATCCTATGGGTTTTACCCCTTCAGGTGGATCCTTCAAGGTCCGTACCTTGTTGGTGTACATGGAATTTGTCTCATATATCAAGGCTATTATTTGTTTTTCATCATATGGTCCCTAAATAGCCTTATTGTAGGTTGTTGGCTAATTTCCATCTATGAACAACATATCACCTTGTTGATACATAAGAAATCCAAATCTCTTAGGCTCAAAATGTTTCCTACTAGACCTTCAAGGTTCTTATGTAGGAGGAACTTGAGATTCCATAACAATTTGTAATTGTAATTATTCCTTGTCTACATCTATAGGTTCAATGTTATCATGTTGATCTTTAACTTCTTTGAGATCTATTTTCTTCCCCCTGTTTCCTCTTGAAATAAATTCATTTTTGTGGAATAAAGCAATTCTAGAAGAAAACACTTTGTTTTTAGATGGGATACAGAAGTAATATCCCTTGGTTTCCTTAGGATATCCAAGAAAATGACATGTGTCCATTTTGGGTCCCAAGATTTTTATAATTTTTTTCTATCATGAGTTTTGCATTCCCAATCTTGAAAAAAGACATATTTGGATGTTTCCCAATCCATGTCATATAGTATCATTTGAACTATTAGAATGTAAGAAACTAAGTGTAAATGTTGTTGCTATTAACGCATATCCCCGGAAGGAAGCCAATAGAACAAAAAAACTCATCATTGATTGTACCATGTCCAATAGGGTGTGATTCCTTCTTTCTAACACACCATTATGTTGTGCTTTCTGGTAAAGTCCTTTGTGATACAATACCACTATATCTCTAAAGGACTTAAATCCTTGCCTTAAGTATTTTGCCCTTGATTTGTCTGAATTGTTTTATTACTCTTTCCAAGTTGGTTTTGTACTTCATTCATGAATTCCTTGAGCTTCTTAATGGATTTTGACTTGTGTTTCATGAGATACATATAGCCAAATCTAATGAGGTCATTAGTAATTGTGATGAAGTATTAAAACCCAGCTCTGGAATTTGTGCTAAAAGATTCACATATATCAGTATGTATGATCCCCAATAAGTCACTCTCCATTTCATTAATACCAATAAAAGGTTTGGTTGCCATCTTTCCTAATAAACAATATTTGCATGTCTTATTTGATTCAAAATCAATTGATTTAAGATATCCACCTTTATGCAGTCTAGAAATGTGTTTGTCATTATATGGCCTAAACGACAGTGCCAAAGATAAGTTTTGTTTGAGTCATCAAGTTTACAATTCTTAGACCATAAGACTAAGGGGTACTATAATAAAATATATCATCATTATAATTAGAACATCGACCATTCTTAATGTAATATTCAAAACCATTCTTGTCCAAACATGAAATATAATTTATGGTCCTATTTATGGAAGGTACATAATAAAAATTCTCTAACTCTATTACAATCCAATTGGACATAAATAAATAGTATGTGCCTACATATTGGCATCAACTCTTGCTCCATTACAACACATATCTCTACCTCCCCTTTCATCAAGGGCTTACTTCTTTTTAGATCAAACATTTTTTAAAATATGTGAGGTCCACATCTAGTATCTAATACCCATGATGAAGATGTAGATTAATTTATTTCTACACCACATATACCTCAAGTGTAGATATATATCCCCTTCTTCTTATTCTTCAGGTCCTCTATGTAGAGAGGACAATTTCTTTTCCAATGTCTACCCTAGTGAGAGTGGTGACAGATTCCATCTTAATTCACTCCTCCTTTTGAATTAAGTGCAAAATATTCAGACTTTTGGTCAGATTTTGAACTCTTTTTGGAATTTCCTTTTTATATATTGATCGTAAACACAAATTTGGGTTTCATTCTTCATTTTAGACTCAACCATTCTTGACATGCCAATAACTCGAATAATAATTTGGCAAAATTATTCATGTTGTAATTCATGAAAAAGTAGATATATGATTCAGGAAATGATTACAAGATCAAATACATGTCCAGCTCTTAGCCTAAAGAAAATCCTAGTGTCTCTAGATTTTTCACATACCTAATTAACATGAACACATGGGGCCCAATTAGATCATATTTTGCCATATTGCTGTCAAATAATGACTTGGAGACATCATATCCTTCTTTCCTATGTTGAATCTGATACATGTTCTTGAGGTGTGATAATATCTCAAAAACTCCCATGTTCTCATACTTCTTTTAATCTCCCCATTCGTGGAGCACAAAATGAGGCATTTGATGTCTATTGCATCATAAGAATGCTTACTACAAGCCTTGCTTTCTACCCTAGGTGCATTTGTAGCTAATTCATCCAGCAATGGTCTGTCCATGACATAGAGCTTACACTCATGTGTGAGAAATATTATCAAAGTCATGAACCAGTCATGGAATATATATCTATAAAGTATTTCCTTCTCAAGGATTAATTGCAATGAACTGTTGTTGTTGTTGTTTTCCATTTGATCTATAAGAGATATTTTCCTGAGTCAATAATTGATTGGGAAAATATCAATACTAATTTTATATTTAATTAAACACCACTGCCACTATTTTATTTAAAACTAATATACTTCACCATAAATTTGGAAGATCGTAGTGAAAAATATCCTAGTGGGTCAAGCTCTGTATTTCATCAAGTCATGAGTCGTCTTTGGATGATCACCACAACCTGATTGTTTGAGTAGGCAATGTTTGCCAATTGCATCTAATGAATCCTTGATACATGCATTCACAACATTTTTCATGACCATCTATATGCCTCTAGGTTCTTGATCCTACTAATACTACCTAGTTAAGTAAACCAAAGTCCAACACAATTATGTATCGTATGTTGGTGTACCCACATATCAATGATCTCTTTTTTCCAAGACAGACAACACACCACTCTTTGGTGTTCCCACACATAGTCAATGAAGGATTTCATGTTTGTTGCACATTGAAAATCCTCTAATACGATAATTTATATGAGGGGTTTTATTTATATACATACATGCATGCATCCAAACATCACAAACTTACAATGTGTATCATATATATCATATCCACAATCACAATCCACAACTATATAAGCATTGGTTGTGGACATACTAGTGTAGTCCTTTGGATACACAAAGGATTATTGTCCACTATGGTTCTTTGTTTCATATGCATCACCAACATGTGAACCTACATTTGTCACGCACAATGGTAAACGGCTCCATGGACACTCCTTGGAGTTGGATTTCCAATGATGTCTCATCGCACCAAGTTCTCCAAAAAATAGTTCTATTCTTATTTAATATTGCATGGTATGTAGAAACCTTGAGATAAACTTGAGGGGAATCAAGAGGAAAAACCAATTAAATATGGAAAAATATGAGGCTCGACATGCAAGCTGGATACTTTTTCAACTAAAATCCAAGCATCATTCACCACATGCACAAACAAAAGGGTCCTTGGAAATAACCATTTAATCATCTACCAAACAAAATATATTTCAAAAGGATACCTATATGATTTGTAGATATATCATATATATACATACACATACATACATACACACATATTTATATATATACATACATATATTAAAGTTGTATATTTAATATAGGACATTCCTTGGGAATCAATTCTTACAACCATGCACATAAGGCGGGGAATATCAAGGCAGCCCCCTTGAAATGTTCTATGGATTTTAACTTACATACACTATTAAAATCCAATTTCATTTGTCATATCCAAAATCCAGCGAATTTATAGGACATCTATACTAACATTCTATTGTTCAGATCACATGAAACAACACAAATGGTATTACAAGACAAATTTGATCATATCAATTTATAATCCAAACACATTGTAGACTTATGTGGATCTAGTACCACTGTTAGGAAATACGAAGATGACAGTTGTAGTAGAAGCAATAAAAATTCCATATTTCCCAAGAGAGAATCTTGTCAATAATGATGTACCTAGAAAAAGGGGCATGAGATATACCTTGTCATGGAGTAGATCTAGCAACGTTACTCATAAGGGGAATGTGGCACTCATAGTGGCACATAGACAAATGTTTATGACTTCCTCCCAATGCATTCTTAAAATCCTCTACATCTCTGCATAGTTCACAGAGATGATGAGGAACTCAAAATTGCACTACAAGAGTTGATTGGAAAGGATCATCCTTTCATAGGCAACATTCTAGTGTTGCACTCTTTCTCCTTCTCTTTCTCTCCCTTTTGGGTCATGCAGCTAGAGTTCACATGCAAGAGCATGTGTTTTGGAACCCTTTTCCTCATGCCCCTTAAAAATGGAGAGGTAGGAATCTTGGTTTCTAGTACTCAGATAAATGAAAAATCATTGACGACTATAATAAAGTTACCACTTACAGATAATATGTAAATTGGTTGCATAGTTGAAACGGTCTATTAGTCAGGATCAAAAATTTTTGGAATCGATCTACCCATTTAGTGATCCAGTCTATTTGACCAACTGGACTCTCCAATTGATTGTATGGCTGATCGTGTTTAGTTGATTGATGAGACTCTTCAATCCGCCACTTGGGCTGATCTCATATCGATCGGCCAATTGGACTTTATCCCTAAACTAGACCCAACGGAATCCAAACTTTAAGATTATGTTTTTTAATATCTAAGAGGTTAGGTTTTAGTATGTCACAACACTCCACCCCTTACAGATGATTTTGTCCCTAAAATCCAACCATCCATGTACAACTAACCACTCTATGTGCCTTAAAAGGTTCAACATGATAAGTCAAACTAACCAACTCTTAAAGATATCAGGATTACATATGAATTTATAATTGTGAATACTTCAAGTGTTTTATGTTGTTCATAGATAAGCATCCAACTAACAATTCATATCCATCTAGGGTTGAATTTTAGGCTCTTGTGTTTCTAACCTAACAATCGTAAGGTTCATATAAGCATCTAATAAGTCACTTGGTAAAATGTTTCACAACCTAGAGGAGAGAAGGGGTAGGGTTTAGAGAAGGGGTAGGTCCACTAAACCTTTAGAACAAGATACATATTCCTAGACATTACTCCACTCATAGATAATTCATAACTAATGCTCTAGTTATCAACAACATATGTAAAAATATGTTCTGGAATCAAAAAAATTAGATCTATCCAAGATGTAGTTCTCATCACCTAAACCAACCCATAGTAAAAGTTTATATTTTAGGATTTATAATATACACCTTAATTAATTATTTATATACCTAATGTTTTATTTTGTGAAAGTACATAATTTGGATCTAGGGTTTGGACCCAGACCTTTACAAGCACCTTTGAGGTATATTGCATCTCCATAATAATATTGCATAATTGATCTACTTTTCTTCTCTCTTTTGACCTAATTGAAGGATAGATGTGAAATCTCTCCTTTGAGATCTATTTGAATTCTTTTGAGTCTTTGATATTGAAATTAGTTATATATTGGCATTGGTCTATTCATATTGCATTTTAGAATCTAAGATTTGTAATCTTATTCTTGATATATCTAGTTTAACCCTTATTGGTGGATTTGATCTATATTGTGATATTTGTACATTGAAACCCTAATTTTCTCATGACATGTTTTGATGGTATAATGTTCCACTTTTGGTTGATCAATCTTACCTAATCCATACCGTGAATAAACCTTACTTGCCTCTACATTGCATGCTTGTTGATTTTATAATACTATGGTTTTATAGCATGCTTTGGTTTTTGGGTGATGTGCCTTTTATGGTTTTGGGATGGAGGTCATGTACCCCATACCTGGGTTTTATGCCCACATTTATATAATTGTGAGTTTGATCATGTTCCATGATCTGTCAATTTTAGGTTTATGTGCTCTAGCCGCCATTGTTTTATTCTATTTCACTAGTGCTATTCTTATCTCACATGCATGTTGATATTCATTATTTTTTATGGATCATGTGCTCTGATTTCTCTATGTATGCCCTTGAGGTCTAATTTATTTTATTTCTTGGCAAGTACATCTATTTATTTTCATCTCATTGAAATGTTTCTTTTGATGACAACCAATAACATGTTTTCCTTACGATCAATCCTTGAGAAGGATAAGTTGAATGAGAATAATTTCGATGGTTGGTTTAGGACATTGAGAATTGTTCTTACACAAGAGCACAAGCTCTATGTCATGGTGACACCAGAGCCAGATGAACCTGCTTTCACTGTGCCTAAGGCTAACAAGGATGCTTACAAGAAGCACTCTGAAGGCACTGTTGATGTCAAGTGCCTAATGATGTACTCAATGAACTATCAGTTGAAGAGATAACATGAGAGCATGAATGTTATTGAGATGGTAACACATCTTAAGAACATGTACTAATATCAGGCAAGACCAGAGAGATATAATGTCTCTAAGGCGTTGTTCAAGTGCAATATGGCAGAAGGAGATCCAGTAGGTCCCCATGTGCTCAAGCTTATTGGATATGTGGAGAACCTTGCTATACTGGGATTTCCTTTGGGTCAAAAGTTGTCCACATATGTGATTATGTAGTCATTGCTAGAGTCATATATCCAGTTTGTCATGAACTACAACATGAACAATTTTGACAAGTCATTGTGTTGGCATGTTGAGAACTGTTGAAGCACAAATGAAGAAGGACAAACCCAAATTTGTGATGATGATCAGCAAAGGAAAGGGGAAGTCCAAGGGCACAGTCAGAGCTAAGAAAAGTTCTAAAATTGTCTAGAAACCCAAGTCTTCTACACTCAAAGCAAAGGGATGGGTGAACAAGGGAGGTAATTATCACCACTATTGCCAGCCTGACATGGAGGAACTGAGGAAGAATAAGGAGGGGATAGAGATCTCCACTTCAGGTATATACATTATTGAGATAAATTTGTCTACTTCTTCATCTTAGGTACTAGATACCAGATGTGGATCTCACATATATTTGAATACACATGATCTGAAAAGAAGTAAGCCTTTACGAAAGGGAGAGGTCAAACTACGTGTTGTAATGGAGCAAGAGTTGCTTCCACTACAGTTGGAACCTATAATTTATCTCTGCCTACGGGGCTTGTAATAGAGTTAAAGAACTACTTATTTGTACATGCCATAAATAGAAACATTATTTCTATATCTTATATGGACAAGGATGGATATTAATTTCATATAAATAATGGTCAATGTTCTATTTTAATAGATGAAATCTTTTATGGCAGTGCCCTAATGTCTTATGGTCTTTATTTGCTGGATCTAAAGACAAATGTTTATAATGTTAATACTAAAAGATTAAAACTGGATAACTAAAACAAAATATATCTTTCTCATTGTCTTCTAGGGCACATCAATGAGAATTGCATCTCTAGACTCCATAAAGATGGTTATCTAGAATCTTTTGATTATGAATAAATAGAGACATGTGAGTCTTGTTTGTTGGTCAAGATGACAAAGACTCCCTTCATTGGAAATAGTGAGAGGGCTACTGATCTATTAGGACTCATACATACCCTTTTAGAACAAATGCTAGAGGTGGTTATCACTACTTCATTACCTTTTTTATGACTTTAGTAGGTGTGGGTACATTTACTTGATGAAACATAAGTCAAAAACTCTTGAAATGTTCAAGGATTTCATGAATGAAGTATAAAACCAACTTAGTAAAAGTATTAAGGCACTTCATTCTGATCGAGTTGGAGAATACTTAAGCCAAGAGTTTGAGAACCTTCTGTGAGACTGTGGTATTGTATCACAATATACTCCACCTGGAACACCGCAACACAATGGTGTATAAAAAAAAAGGAATTGCACATTCCTGGATATGGTGCTATCTATGATGAGTTTTGTTGATCTTCCAACTTCCTTCTGTGTTTATACTCTAGTAACTGCCATGTTTACACTAAACTATGTATCATATAAATTGGTTCAAAAATCGCCATATGAGACATGGTGAATGTGTCTTTTATGAAGATTTGGGGTCGTGAAGCTTATGTGAGAAAGTAGTTTCCCAAAAAGCTTGGACCCAAATCAGATATATGTTATTTTGGTGGATAGCCAAGGGAAACCAAAGGATATTACTTTTATACTCCATTTAACAACAAAGTGTTTGTTTCTAGGTATGACGTATTCCTAGAAAAGGAATTATTTCTAAAGAAATCAATGGGAGGAAAGCAGAAGTCAAAGAAGTTCATGACCAACAAGAAAGCATTGAAACTATAGAGATACAAGAGGATCATAGAGAATCACATATTATTGTGGAATCTAAAATTCCTCATGTAACACAAGAACCTCACAGATCCAGTAAGAAAATCCTTGAACCAGTTAGATTTGGTTATATAGTGACTCAAGAAGGTGAAGAGTCAATTATTGATGATGAGCCAACTACCTACCTAGAAGCTGTAAAGGGTCCAGAGTCTAAGAAATGGTTTGAGAGCATGATATTGAAATGGAATCCATATACTCCAACAAGGTATGGACCTCAGTGGATCCACCTAAAGGGATAAACCCCATAGCATGCAAGTGGGTCTTCACAAAGAAGACCGACATGGATGGTAATGTACAAACTTACAAAGGTCATTTGGTTGCAAAGGATTTAAGACAAGTTTAAGGTGTTGACTATGATGAAACCTTTTCTCTAGTTTCCATTGTTAAGTCCATTAGGATCATGCTTGCCATTGCATCTTGTCATGACTATGAGATTTGGCAGATGGATGTTAAAACCTTATTCCTTAATGGGAATGTTCTTGAGGATGTGTACATGACACGACCAGAGGGTTTTATAAATACAAAGGATGCAAATAAAGTTCATAAGCTACAAAGGTCAATATATGGATTGAAGCAAGTATCTCGGAGCAAGAATCTTCGATTTGACGAAATAGTGAAAGAGTTTGTCTTTAGTCAAAATGAAGATGAACCATGTGTTTACAAGAAGGTTAGTGGGAGCATGATTGTATTCCTTATATTATATGTGTATGACATACTATTGATGGGGAATGGCATTCCTATTTTACAAATGGTAAAGACATGATTAGGATATACATTCTCTATAAAAGACTTAGGTGAAGCATCCTACATCTTAGGAATCAAGTGTTAGGAAATCTGGGCAACATATGAGGCAGTGGAAACTGAATTTTAATGTATGATTCCCAAACTAGAAGATTGCATCAAAAACAATGTATCTAGGAGGGAGGGTAGCAAGAGATATACCTAGTCCTGTAGCAAGTCCATGGACAACTCTTATTGTAGTGTGCTTCTTTCTCAAATTGCACCTGGATGGCTATTGGTAGCAACCTCCTGGTTGATCACCACAGACAATGATTGACTGCATCCTCCTAGCGGGTGGCAAAGGCCTGCTTGCCTCTATAGTAGTATCCACATTGACCACCGAGAACTCCACATTTCACTAACAGAGCCAACAGGAAGGAGTTGTCCCTTCGAACGTCAACATGCTAGCATTGATTTGCTCTCCCGTATTGTCTCTCCCTTGTTGTCTCTCCCTTTCATGGGTAGGAATTGCTCAGGCTCTCTTGGTTACCACAATCATAGAGCACAACAACTTGTTAGAGAGAGTGTAGTGTCTCCAAAAGGCCTCTACTACTCCTCTATTTATGGGAGGGTTAGGATCATGACTTCTATTCTGAGCGGGAGTCAAAGAGATGAATTTTCATAAATTTTCTAAAAGGTACAAACGGTGAATCGGTCAATTCACTATTGAACTAGTCTGTTCGTAAGTGAATTGGTCAGATCAACCCTTGAATTGGTCGATTCACTAGCTTTCCTATTTTCAATCACATTAGCATTCATCGTTCGATAAATGCACAACATGACGTCAGTATCAATCCTTTATTCAATCATATTGATCATTGAATTGGGCGACCTAGATGATGAGCCGGTCATTTCACTTTTGAAATGGTCGTTTCATTTCATGAAACTACCGTTTCACTAGTGAATGGTCATTTCATTTGTCAGCTCAACCAATAGACAACCAAAATAAACACTTTAGTAATCAAGTTAAACCTTATTCATGAGTAAACTCCTTTTCCAAGTGCATCATATGCGTGTGACCATATAGGTCCCAAATTACGTTGGTAGTTAATGTTCATAACCAAATAATGACATCACAAGAAATGAGAGGTATCTAGAAACACATCATTGCTACCCAATTAATTCAGAAAGTTGGAGAACAACTTCAACCTAAAACCCTTGATCAATGTTACTGTGATCGAATAGTTCCTTTGTCTCTGATATCCAGATTGAACTTCATGAATGGAATCATTATCCTCTCAATGTTCAATCCATGTTCCTTGAACTAGAGCAGACTGTCTGAGATGTATGTGAGTTCACATATCACATATTGAATCACATGAGTATGGCCATACATTTCCCAAACTCACTTATCAAGTGGCCTAGATATCAAGTTCCTATAGGAGGGACAAATCCCATCTACATCACTCACACTCAATCCCCATGTATCACAATGCACATGAGCATCAAATTTATGGAAACCCTTATTCAAAGTCACGCTGGATGATGTCTAAATACATTGAAAAACATGTGATGAGTGTAGTGACTTCAGGTCTAAGAACCACAATCACTATCAGAGCTAATTTTGACTACCATTCCATCGTATCCATGTGTCACTCCTAAAGTGGGTCTATCTGATACACTGTTCTCTAACATGTACTTTTGTGCTTGACTTGATATCACATATCATGACTAATGAGACTTTATTATCAGTCAACACATACTCTAGTCTTATGTATTTTTATTGTCTATATTGCTTCCACAGTAATATCCAACTAGGGACATAACAAGAATGTATGTACTCTTATCATACATATCATCTCATTATTCAGGTCGTCAACCTGAAGACATATGCCATCTAGTAACAATGTTCTTTAGACATCAATTATATTTGTGTCATCATCTCACGATTGAGACAAACATAATAGACAAAATTACCTTTATCATTATCAAATAAAGTATGTGATGCCCTCTCACAATCAACATACATATGGCTCTCTGGGCATACATACCAACATCAATATCTATAGAGATAGATCTAGAAGGATTCAAGGGCTAAGTCAAAGCACATACATTCACAAAGTGTTAAAGAGGTTGAGCATGGATAACTCAAAGAGAGGAAACATGCACATGTCTCATGGTGTAACTATCTCTATAGCTCAGTGTCCCAATTCTTGTAAAGAAAGGGAGTGCATGAGTAAGATTCTGTATGCATCAATGATTGGATCTATCATGTAAGCAATGTTATGTACCCATCCAGATGTATCGTATGCCTTGAGCATGACAAGCAAATATCAGTCAGATTCGAGTGAAGCTCACTGGACTACTGTGAAGAACATACTTAAGTACTTGAGAAGAACTAAGGATCAGTTCCTTATCTACAGTGGTGAGGAAGAGTTGGTGGTAAGGGTTACACCCATGCAAGCTTCCAAACTAACAAAGATGGCTATAAACCACAGACTAGATTCATGTTTTACCTAAACAACAGAGATGTAAGTTGGTAGAGTTCTAAGCAAGAGATGATTGTTGATTCTATAACAGAGGCTGAGTGTATTGATACATCCAGTGTAGCAAAGGAGGATGTTTGGATCAAGAAGTTCATCTCAAAAGTTGGGGTGGTTCCAAGCATCAATGATGCAATTGAGCTATATTGTGACAAAATGGAGCTATTGCACAAGCTAAGGAACCCAAATCACATCAGTGTTCCAAGCACATACAACGGTGATTCCATCTCATACAAGAGATCGTATAGCAAGGAGATGTGAAGGTTTGTAGAGTAACAACTAAAAGAAATGTGGTTGACCCCTTGACAAAAGCACTTTCCCAGTAGAAGCATGAAGGTCATGTTAGATCACTTGGAATCAAGATCATGGGTGATTGGCTCTAAGTGCAAGTGGGAGTTTGTTGGTATGTATGCCTAGAGAGCCAATCATATGATGATTGTAATGGCATGTCTGTAAATGATTTGATTAATATTAAAGACAATCTTCCAATTTATTTTGTCTTATTCAGTTATGAGATAATGATATTACATAATAAATGTCTAAAGAATAATATTACTCAATGGCATATGTCTTCAAGTCGACGACTTGAACCATGTGATCATACTGATATTAAGAGTATGTGCATTCTTGTCATGTACTTAGTTGGATGTTATTGTGGAAGGCTAATAGACAACAATAACACATAAGACTAGAGTGTGTGTTGGTTGATGACATAATCTCATTAAGTCATGATATGTGATATCAAACCAAACACATAGATACTTTTAGAGAACAGTGTATCAGACAGACCCACCTTGAGAGTGATGCATGGAAACCATTGAATGGTAGTCAGAATCATCTCTCATAGAGATGGTGGTGATTGTGGTTCTCAGACATGGAATCACTATACTCATCATATGTCATTTGATGTACTTTGACATCATCCACTATGACCTTGAATAAGGGTTGCCATAAAGGTGGTGCTCAAGTGCATTGTGATAGATGGGGAGACTATGAAGACATAGATGTGATTTGTCCCTCCTATAGGATTATGATATCATGGCCACTTAATAAGTAAGACTGACAAATGTATGGCCATGCTCGTGTGAGTCTATATGTGATATGAGCTTACATATATCTCAGAAAGTTTGTTCTAGTTCAAGGAACATGGATTGAATGTTGAAGAGTATGATGATTCCATGCCTCAAGTTCAATCTGAATATCAGTGACAAAGGAACTATACAATCACCATAACACCAATTGCATATTGTAGGTTGAAGTTGTTCTCCAACTTTCCAATTACTTGGGTAGCAATGATGTCTTGCTAGATACCACTCATTGCTTGTGATGTCATAAATAAGTTATGTACATTCACTGCCAACACACATAAAATACACCTAGAATAGGAGTTTATTCATGAATGATGTTTAACTTGATTACTAAAGTGTTAGGTATTCAATTTAAACAACAATGGTTGAAAATTGACTGTCTGAACTGTGAACTAACTAGTTCAAGTATTGAACCAATCATTTCTATACATACATATATATACATATATATATGAGTATCATGTCAAATTGAACCAATATTCGCAATCAGAACTCTGAAACGACCGATTTAGCAAGTGAACCGACCGACTGAGATGTTTGAACTGACCAGTTTAGGTTGTGAACTGACCATTTGGTTGATCAATATGATTGGATCAAGGATTAATGTTGACGTCATGTTGCGCATTAACTGAATATCAATTTCTAAGAAAACACCATATGAGACATGGTGAATGTCTCTTTTATGAAGATTTGGGGCTGTGAAGCTTATGTAAGAAAGAAGTTTCCCAAAAATCTTAGACCCAAATCAGATATATGTTATTTTGTTGGATATCCTAGGGAAACCAAAGGATATTACTTTTATACTCCATTTAACAACAAATTGTTTGTTTCTAGGGATGACGTATTCCTAGAAAAGGAATTATTTCCAAAGAAATTAATGGGAGGAAAGCAGAAGTTAAAGAAGTTCATGACCAAAAAGAAAGCATTGAACCTATAGAGGTACAATAGGATCATAGAGAATCACAAATTATTGTGGAATCTAAAATTCCTCATGTAACACAAGAACCTCACAGATATAGTAAGAAAATCCTTGAACCAGTTAGATTTGGTTATATAGTGACTCAAGAAGGTGAACCATGTTTTTACAAGAAGGTTTGTGGGAGCATGATTTTATTCCTTATATTGTATGTGGATGACATACTATTGATGGGGAATGGCATTCCTACTTTACAAATGGTAAAGACCTGACTAGGAAATACATTCTCTACAAAAGACTTAGGTGAATCATCCTACATCTTAGGAATCAAGTGTTGGGAAATCTGGGCAACATATGAGGCAGTGGAAACAAAATTTAAATGTATGATTCCTGAACTAGAAGATCACATACAAAACAATGTATCTAGGAGGGAGGGTAGCAAGAGATATACCTAGTCCTATAGCAAGTCCATGGACAACTCTTGTTGCAGTGTGCTTCTTTCTCAAGTTGCACCTGGATGGCTATTGGCAGCAACCTCCTAGTTGATCACCATGGACAGCGATTGATTGCATCCTCCTATTGGGTGGCAAATGCCTGCTCACCTCTATAGTAGTATCCACATTGACCACTGAGAACTCCACATTTCACTATCAGAGCCAACAGGAAGGAGTTGTCCCTTCGAACGTCAACGTGCTAGCATTGATTTGCTCTCCCATGTTGTCTCTCCCTTGTTGTCTCTCCCTTTCACGGGTAGGAATTTCTCAGGCTCTATTGGTTACCACAATCACAGAGCACAAAAACTTGTTAGAGAGAGTGTAGTGTATCCAAAAGGCCTCTACTACTCCTCTATTTATGGGAGGGTTAGGATCATGACTTCTAGTCTGAGCGGGAGTCAAAGACACAAATTTTCATAAATGTTCTAAAAGGTACAAATGGTGAATCGGTCAATTCACTATTAAACCAGTCTGTTTGTAGGTGAATTGGTCGGATCGACCCTTGAATTGGTCGGTTCACTAGCTTTCCTATTTCAATCACATTAGCATTCATCCTTCGATAAATGCACAACATGACATCAGTATCAATCCTTTATCCAATCATATTGATCATTGAACTGGGTGACCTAGATGATGAACCGGTCATTTCACTTTTGAAATGGTCATTTCATTTCATGATACTGCCGTTTCACTAGTGAATGGTCATTTCATTTGTCAGCTCAACTAATAGACAACCAAAATAAACACTTTAGTAATCAAGTTAAACCTTATTCATGAGTAAACTCCTTTTCCAGGTGCATCCTATGTGTGTGACCATATAGGTCCCAAATTACGATGGTAGTGAATGTTCATAACCAATTAATGACATCACAGGCAATGAGAGGTATCTAGCAACACATCATTGCTACCCAATTAATTTAGAAAGTTGGAGAACAACTTCAACCTAAAACCCTTGATCAATGTTACTGTGATCAAATAGTTTCTCTGTCTCTGATATCCAGATTGAACTTCATGAATGGAATCGTTATCCTCTCAACATTCAATCCATGTTCCTTGAACTAGAGTAGACTTTCTGAGATGTATGTGAGTTCACATATCACATATTGAATCACATGAGTATGGCCATACATTTCCCAGTCTCTCTTATCAAGTGGCCTAGATATCAAGTTCCTATAGGAGGGACAAATCCCATCTACATCACTCACACTCAATCCCCATGTATCACAATGCACCTGAGCATCACATTTATGGAAACCCTTATTCAAAGTCACGTTGGATGATGTCTAAATACATTGAACAACATGTGATGAGTGTAGTGACTTCAGGTCTAAGAACCACAATCACTATCAGAGCTAATTCTGACTACCATTTTGTGGTATCCATGTGTCACTCCTGAGATGGGTCTATCTGATACACTATTCTCTAACATGTACTTTTGTGCTTGACTTGATATCACATATCATGACTAATGAGACTCTATCATCAGTCAACACATACTCTAGTCTTATGTATTTTTATTGTCTATATTGCTTCCACAATAATATCCAACTAGGGACATAACAAGAATGTATGTACTCTTATCATACATATCATCTCATTATTCATGTCCTCAATCTGAAGACATATGCCATCGAGTAACATCGTTCTTTAGACATCTATTATATTTGTGTCATCATCTCATGATTGAGACAAACATAATAGACAAAATTACCTTTATCATTATCCACTACTACAGAAATAGCATTCAGTGTCACTTTTCTGGGCGTCGGTTATTAAGAAAAACCGACGCCTAACATATAAGGCGTCAGTTGTTTAAGCAAACCGACATCTATATTCGAAGACCAGCCAGACGCGGGTACCGCTTTGTATTAAGCGTCGGTTGTTTATAAAAAACCAATGCTTAAAGTCGCCCGTGAAATCCATATTTCGATAAAAAAAATAGTGTCATTGTCAGCGTCGGTTATATACCTAGAAAACCGACACCTATGTGCGATGAAAATTTGCACGGAAAATGTCACTTTCAGCGTCGGTTATCCTTGTATAACCGACGCTGAAGGTGGTTCCCGCCAAACATTTTCATGAAAATATCGTCCAATTGGACGTCGGTTGTTGCAAACAACTGACGCTAAAGATGTTTAGGCGTCGGTTGTTGTAAACAACCGACGCTATTTGGGAACTTCATAACCCTCGATCGCTCGACTCTTCCCCTTTCTTCTATTTCATTGTGAGCGATTTCTTCTCTGCTGTCACCCGACTCTCTGCTCCTTCTTCTCCACGACAGTGCCGCCGTGCCGCCACTGCTACTCCGGCGCCCCCTTCTCCGGTGCCCCCTTCTCCTTCTCCTCCATCGTCGCACCCCCTTCTCCTTCTCCTCCACCTGGCCGTTGCCTGCCTGCCGCCGCCTGGCCGCTTCCTGCCTACCTGCTGCCGCTGACGCTCCCTGCTCGTCGGAGTCGCTGCCGCTGGTTCTGGAGCTCGCCGGCCGCCGCCCACGTACTCAACCAGCTCGACCTCGCCCTACTCTTCTTTCCCAGGTACCTGCCGACCTACTCAGGTGCGAAATTGGTTCTTTATGTGCCGACCTAATCTGCTTGCACGAAATTGGCTCCCTACTCTGCTTGCTTAATGTGCCTAATCTGCTTTAAGTGGTCCTAATATCATAACATGATAGTTTTATAATCATGGCTAAACATAATATGAACTAGATCTTTTTATGTCATTAAATCAATGAACTTAGGAATTGGGGGTTCAAGAATAACCCTAATGATAACAGGATAATAAGGAAACCTAAACTCTAGATTAGGACTTGAGTAGCGTTTAATGTTATTATATGATTTGTGGCACTTTAGGATGTATATTGATTTCTTGATTTATTATTTAATAATGCTCTGTTGATTAGGATTAACCATGGTGCCTGTACTTTATAGACATTTATTATATATAAGAATGACAACACATGTATTTGTTGGCCTAGAAACCCATCCAAGATTGACTCATTAGGAGTAAATCTTGGATAGTCCCCGGTTTGGGACTGTTCTTGAACACCTAATCTCACTTAGGATGTAAGTGTATAATGTGTATTGGGTTTTCGAAAAAATTTCGGTAGCATTTTCCCGTTTGTTCTCTAAGTACATATGTACTTAGAGAACAGCGGGGAAATACTGCCGAAATTTTCTTGAAAACCCAATACACATTATACACTTACTAGTGAGATTAGGTGTTCAAGGATGGGATAGGTGGTACACATTTATTATATATAAGAATGACATCAAATGTGTTTGTTGGCCTAGAAACCCGTCCAAGATTGACTCATTAGGAGTAAATCTTGGATAGTCCCCGGTTTGGGACTGTTCTTGAACACCTAATCTCACTTAGGATGTAAGTGTATAATGTGTATTGGGTTTTCGAGAAAATTTTGGTAGCATTTCCCCGTTTGTTCTCTAAGTACATATGTACTTAGAGAACAGCGGGGAAATGCTGCCGAAATTTTCTTGAAAACCCAATACACATTATACACTTACTAGTGAGATTAGGTGTTCAAGGATGGGATAGGTGGTACACATTTATTATATATAAGAATGACATCAAATGTGTTTGTTGTCCTAGAAACCCGTCCAAGATTGACTCATTAGGAGTAAATCTTGGATAGTCCCCGGTTTGGGACTATTCTTGAATACCTAATCTCACTTAGGATGTAAGTGTATAATGTGTATTGGGTTTTCGAGAAAATTTCGGTAGCATTTCCCCGTTTGTTCTCTAAGTACATATGTACTTAGAGAACAGCGGGGAAATACTGCCGAAATTTTCTTGAAAACCCAATACACATTATACACTTACTAGTGAGATTAGGTGTTCAAGGATGGGATAGGTGGTACACATTTATTATATATAAGAATGACATCACATTATACACTTAGGATGTAAGTGTATACCCTAATCTTTTCCTAATATATACTTGTTTCCTAATATATACTTGTTTTCTCTGATCATAGAATGGATAGATCATGGATGTCCATTCGTAATCGTTGCACCCCAGAGTTTATATCTGGTCTTGATCAGTTTATTAGATTTGCCGAGGAACATAGGAAAAAACCTACAGATAGGTTCTACTGTCCATGTAGGCATTGCGGTAACAACTTGAAAGTCAACACTGGTGAGGAAATCAAAAGTCATGTCATGTGCAACGGGATTGTACAAGGCTATACAGAATGGCACTGGCATGGAGAGATTTCAAAATCGAAACCAGTAGATGTCGATAGCAGTGCTTGGGTGGAAGAAGAAATTGCCTCCGATGATGTAAATGTGAACGAACCAGTTCCAGCAGACATCGTTGATGCGATGCTGGATAGTTGTAGGGTAGAGCACACCGATCCACCTCCTATCTTTAGAAACATTGTGCATGATGCTGAGATACCGTTATACACAGGCTGTGCTAAGTTTACGAAGCTTAGCGCTGTGTTGAGATTGTATAAGTTGAAAGCTAACAATAGATGGAGCGACAAAAGCTTCACTTCATTGTTGACTTTGTTGAAAGAAATGCTTCTTGAAGGAAACGAGCTGCCAATCTCAACATACCAGGTAAAGAAAATATTGTGCCCAATGGGAATGGAGGCCAAGAAGATACACGCATGCCCGAATGATTATGTATTATTTCAAAAGGACTATGTAGATTTGAAAGATTGTCCAAAATGTGGTGCGTCACGGTATAAATTGACGACTTCGGGGGAGTCCAAAACTGGTTCTCCTGCCAAGGTGTTGTGGTATCTACCTATAATATCACGGTTTCAACGCTTGTTTGCAAATCCGAAAGATGCGAAGAATTTGAGGTGGCATGCAGATGTTAAGAAAAATAATGATGGGATCCTGCGACATGCGTCTGATTCCCCACAGTGGAAGAAGATTGATCTATTGTACCCCAAATTTGGTGAAGAAGATAGGAATCTAAGACTTGGGCTTTGTACAGATGGGATGAATCCGTACGGGACATTGAGCAGCCAACATAGCACTTGGCCAGTCATGCTTGTTATATACAATCTTCCTCCCTGGATGTGTATGAAAAATAAGTACGTTATGTTGTCATTGTTGATATCGGGCCCTAAACAACCCGGAAATGATATCGATGTTTATCTTGAACCTTTGATTGATGACTTAAAGAAACTTTGGGCTGAAGGTGTGATGACCTATGATGCTTCAGCAAGAGAGACATTTCGTTTGCACGCTATGTTGTTTTGCACTATTAATGACTTTCCAGCATATGGGAATTTGTCTGGATATAGTGTCAAAGGAGCTAAAGCGTGTCCTATATGTGAAGAAAACACTGATTCAATAAGACTAAAACATGGCGGTAAGACTGTATATCTTGGTCATCGAAGGTTTCTTTCAAAATTCCATCCGTATCGTAGGAAGCGCAAAGCATTCAATGGATGGAATGATGAACGGAGTGCACCTAAACCTATACTAGGGGATGTTGTTTATGAAAGAGTAAAATACATTGTCAATGAATTTGGTAAGAAATCACAATGTAGTATGGCCACACGGAGTGACAATTCTTCATTCAAGAAGAAGTCAATATTTTGGGATCTTCCTTATTGGAGTTTTTTGACAGTCAGGCATTGTATCGATGTAATGCACGTTGAGAAAAATGTCTGTGATAGCATCATTGGTACTCTGTTAAATATACCAGGTAAGACTAAAGATGGGATAAAATCCAGACTGGACCTATGTGAAATGGGAATAAGGTCAGAATTAACAGAATTACGTGAAATGGGTAGTAAAAGAACATACTTACCTCCCGCTTGTTACACGTTGTCTAGAAAGGAGAAGAAAACTTTTTGTGAATGCTTGGTAAATGTTAAGGTGCCACATGGTTACTCATCCAACATCCGTAGATTGGTATCAATGAAAGATCTGAAGTTGATAGGTCTTAAATCTCATAATTGTCACACTCTAATGCAACAAATATTACCCGTGGCAATTCGATCTATATTGCCGAAGCATGTAAGGTTTGCAATTACCAGACTTTGTTTCTTTTTCAACAGTCTATGCAGTAAAGTTATTGACCCTGATACTCTCGATAATTTGCAAAGAGAAGTGGTTGTTACCCTATGTCAGCTTGAGATGTATTTCCCTCCTTCGTTCTTTGATATCATGGTACATCTTGTTGTCCACTTGACTAGGGAAGTGAAAATGTTGGGACCAGTTTTCTTGCATTGGATGTATCCCTTTGAACGATACATGAGCATTTTTAAAGGTGATGTTCGAAACCGTTATTGGCCTGAAGGGAGTATTATTGAAGGTTATGTGGCGAGAGAGGTTATGGATTTTTGCAATGACTTTCTCAGTGGTAATGACACTCCTGATAATGACAAGAATATTGAGGAGGGCAAAGGAATTTTGGGATCACAGGTGAAAGTAATCAGCCGTGAGCAGTTGGAACAAGCTCACTTGTATATTTTACATAATATGGACGAAGTGAGTGTTTATATCGAGGAACATACCAATTTCATAAAGAGACAGCATCCTCGAGCAAGTTCAATGTGGCTTGCTAGAGAGCATAATAAGACTTTTACTAAGTGGTTTGAAGATAAAGTCTTACATCAACTATCTCAAACACCAAATGATATTACAGAAACTATCAAATGCCTCGCCTTTAAACCAAAACCGAATGTTATGTCTTATGAAGGGTTTGACATTAATGGATTCACATATTACACAAAGCGCCAAGATGATAAGAGTGTCGTCCAAAATAGTGGGGTCACTCTTCAAGCGTCGACTATGTACTTTGCAAGTGCAAAGAATAAGAGTCCACGTGAAGCTAAAATGTCATATTACGGTGTCATTGAGGACATTTGGGAGTTTGACTACATAGATTTCAAAATTCCGCTCTTTAAATGTAATTGGGTTGATAACACCAAAGGAGTTATAGTGGATGAATTGGGTTTCACTTTGGTGAACTTTGAAAAGATTGGCGAGAAGGGTGAACCATTCATATTGGCATCACAGGCGAAACAAATATTCTATATCGATGATCCTGCGAATGATAAATGGTCGGTTGTTCTTCATGGTAAAAGACAATTCATTGAAGATCCTATAGATGAAGAAGAGTACTATGATAAGTATGATGACTCCAGTCCATTCTCAGTTGGGTTGCCAACTCCACAAAATATTGAAGCTAATGATGACTTATATGTGTGCGGAGATCACAATGAAGGATTGTTAATTGATAATAGATCACAATTTTAGAGACATGTATGTTTATACAAATGCTAAATATTTGCCTTTTTCTAGTTAATACAAATGCTAAATGTTTGCCTTTTTCTAGTTAATACAAATGCTAAATGTTTGCCTTTTTAATGACATTTTCAGATGGCTGACCATGATGAGCATGATGTCCATGATGAGCATGAAGTCCATGATGAGCATGCTGTCCATGACGAGCATGGCGAGGATACCAATGTAAGTTCTAAAAACATATCCTGTATTTCTATAAAATTCATTATCTTCTAGTTATGTCATATATCCTATATTTCTATATTGGGCTAATTTAGTGTGTTTATTTTTGTCAAATTTTAGGTTGATGATGTACCTGTACCCACTGAAGCATTGGAGCAACTTGATGCGCAACACCAAACACTTAACAAGAAAAGGGGCATCACTCTATTGAAGAAGTTATTAGCGCTAAGTGGTAGTGGATCCAAATTGGTGGTGGAGTTTGATAATGGAGGAAATGCAATTGGAGTGAACCGCAATAATTTTGTAAACTATCTTGGGTGTACCACTCGGAGCCATTGTGGTGTTAAGTATGATAATTGGCATAAAGTTCCTCAAGGGAAAAAAGACTTCATATGGAAGGATTTATGCGTGAGTTATTATTATTTGCAATTCTATTTTGTAGATTACAAATTCTATTATTTGCAATTCTATTTTGGATACTAGTTAATCACATTTCTATTTTACAGAATCTGTTTGCATTGGATGAGAAGTTGCATCGTAAAAGTGTGATGCAACGCGCTGGAAAGATGCTTAGGAATTATAGGATAAATCTGAACAGAGAATACATAAAAGAGGGTGATAAGAAGAAGAAATCAGCCCTTGAACAATGGAACTTCTTGGACAAAGAAGATTGGGACAATTTTGTTGCTTCAAGAAAATCTGAAGAATTCAAGGTATTAGGCGTCACTCCCAATTTAATTAACATTTAGTGCTACTAACCAAATCATTAATGTGCATACTAACTAGGCCCTCAGTGATGCACAAAAAGCAAGGCGTGCACTGAATGTGCATGACCACGCTATGGGTCCAAAAGGCTATGCAAGCGTTCGCCAAAGACTACAGGAGGAGTCTGCGGCTACTCAGTAGTCTGCTGCTACTCAGGAGTCTGCTCCTACTCAGGAGTCTGCCACACTCATGCCTCGCCATGATATCTGGATAGCTGGTAGGCAAAACAAGAAGGGTGAAATAAAGAAGCCTGTAACTGCTGAGGCGGCTGCAAAAATGGTAAAATACAACTCTTAGAGAAATCGTTTGAATATTGATTATTTGTGGTGTTAACTTACCAATTTCTGTTTATGCTGATTAGCGGGAGCTGCACGAGCAGAGGAAACAAGGCACGTTCATCCCTCAGGGCACAAGGGATGAATTGACAGTTGCTCTGGGTAACCCAGAGCATCCTGGACGTGTTAGAGGTGTCGGCGCTGGTGTTGGCATCAAAGCATTCTTTGGGCCATCCCAGCGCAAACCCAGAGCGGGACTTTCTCAAGAAGAGGTAACCTATTCTTTTTTTAGAATGTTACTGCAAAAGGAAATTAATTAATAAGAAGCTAATGTTTCTTTTATCCATGTATAGGAGAATAAGAGAGTTGAGGATTTAGTTGTTAAGAAGGTCAACGATGTAGTTGCTGAGAAGGTCAAGGAAGAATTGTTGCGGTGGCAGGCATCTCAGGCTTCCAATCAGCCTATGGCGACCCACTCTTCTCCTGATGCACAGACTGTGAGTAATCCTGGAGACCCATCGCCTAGCACGTCTTCTGTAAGTATTGTTTATGACATTGTAGCTGGTCTTTTCAAGATGATATGTTTTCAAGATTATATGTATATATGTATAACATTCTTTACGTAAATTTGTAGGCATTGAAGCCATGCCGCTTAAGAATGCAAGACTATGTTGTTGCAGAGGTGCATGCTTACCAGTCCCTTCCTGGGGCAACGTTTCATGGGACTCCAATGCCGCAGGGCTACATTCGTGTGAGCCCGATACATGTATTACCTGATTGGAGGGAAGTTGCGTTGCCATATGCCCACCCAGATATTGATACACTTGGTGAGGCAGAAGGCGGGGTCATATTGTGGCCCAAAGCAGATGTCGTCTACACGACTGAAATTGTAAGATAAATTTACATTGATTTAGACTGTTAATGTGTATATATGATGTCAACTGATCTGAAATTATATATACAAGTTAAAAAGAAGACACCAGGAGCACCTAGGCCTCCACCTCCACTTCCCGCATTACCAACTTGGGTTCCAACTGACCTAACATACCCGTTAGGTCCTGCTTGTAGGGGAATGGCATGTTGGCTACGGGCACATAATATACATTGCCCTATAATAGTTTCTTTAGATGCAGATTATGCAGGTCGATCATACGATAGCTCTTTATTTATACAAGATATTATTGAACTGTTTATGTATGATTGGCTGAATACATCAATGATAGAGACATGGATAAGGTGAGATCTTGTTTATACATCCATATACCTTGTGTAAGATCCGGTGATCTGGTTTCTTATATATTAATGCATATGCCTATATGTTTTGCAGCTACTTAGTCGAAGATCATTGCAAACAATTTGCATTTGATCATGTGGGATTTTTGATTCCATCATTGATTAGTTTGGTAGCTAAAGACCCTGATAATGTTCAACAATACTGTATAGATGCTTTTACAATTTTTGGTCAGCAAAAGAAGACGATAATAATAGCTCCATTCAATGTCAAGTAAGTTTACTTTATTTATAATTTGGACTTAAGAAAATTCCATTTTTATTTTGCATTTTGAGTTATTAATTGTTAACTTCTTACTTCTAGCGGTAGACATTGGGAGTTACTAGTTATTGTCCCTGGGACATTCACTGTTTATTATCTAGATCCTGCGGGGAGTACATTGAATACTAAAATTGGACACGTAATGAGAATGCCATTATTCTGGTGAGAAATATTTCATTTTTATATCCGTTAACATCTTTTATTACATTACTATTTACTTATGCAATTTATTGTGTTATATTAACATGTAGGGGTTTAGATGCATTCAAAAAGGCTGGAGGAACGGTCCCAAGGAAAAAGAACCAGCCAATAAATTGGCAGAACGTACAAGTAAGTTCCCGACTCGAATATATATATTATTGATGTGAATTGTGCTTAGTTGTATTATTTTGTATGTTTCAATTTATAGTGTGCTACACAAGACAATGGCTGGGCATGCGCATACTATGTGATGCGATTTATGCAGATGATTATCAAATATGCCGCATTGGACATCGATACCATACATGAGGTATTATATATAGTCTCATTAGTTAGTATGAAATATATCAATCTTATCTTATTTTTATATTATTACTTATATATACATCATTCTCTTTGCAGGTGTTTAAAACTGACCACACTATAGGTAAACGCTTAAAAAATATACATGCTCCATATACGGTGGAAGCATTAAATCAAGTAAGAGAAGAATGGGCAAAAGCCATACAAGCAGTGGCAACTGTAAGATATAATTGGGATGTTGATAGCGATAATGAATGATACTTTGTAAATGAATATTTCTGAATGTTAATACATGTATTTGAATGTTTCTATATGTGTGAATGTGAGAATTGAATTGATGTTTGAATGTATGTACTTGTGTAGAATTTTCCTTGTGACTTTTGCAGGTTTGCGGCCTATTTGTAGGCTGATATCAATGGATGTCGTAAACCTACAGTTCAGAAAACTGAACTGCAGGTTCTCATCCTGCTGACCAGCCACAGCAGGCCTGCAAACTGATATGAAAAAATATATATAAATAGGCGTCGGTTATTTATAGAAAACCATCAGCAAAGACCTACAGCGTCGGTTTTTTTCAATAAACTGACGCCTGATGTGGCCAAAGCAGTCCTGGAAATGGCGTCAGATATTCGTATCAAACCGACGCCTATTTAATCTATAGGCGTCGGTCTTTTGGTATATAACCGACGCCAAAAGTGTTCGCGCCACAGAAAATGGCGTCATCTAGGGCACTTTATGCGTCGGTTATCTACTAAAAGACCGACGCTATATGGAATATAGGCGTCGGTTGTTTAGTAAATAACCGACGCAGAAAGTGCCCTAGATGATGCCATTTTCTGTGGCGCAAACACTTTTGGCGTCGGTTATATACTAAACGACCGACGCCTATAGATTAAATAGGCGTCGGTTAAAAAACCGACGCCGAAGTGTTCGACCTTTAGCGGTGCCCACATAGGCGTCGGTCGGAAACCGACGCCAAATGGGGTTAAACGACCGACGCCAAAGGCCGTTTCTGTAGTAGTGATCAAATAAAGTCTATGATGCCCCCTCACAATAAACATACATATGGCTCTCTGGGCATACATACCAACATCAATATCTATATAGATAGATATAGAAGGCTTCAAGGGCTAAGTCAGAGCACATACATTCACAAAGTGTTAAAGAGGTTGAGCATGGATAACTCAAAGAGAGGAAACATGCACATGTATCATGGTGTAACTATCTCTATAGCTCAGTGTCCCAATTTTTGTGAAGAAAGGGAGTGCATGAGTAAGATTCCATATGCATCAATAATTGGATCAATCATGTAAGTAATGTTATGTACCCATCCAGATGTCTCGTATGCCTTGAGCATGACAAGCAAATATCAGTCAGATTCTAGTAAAGCTCACTGGACTACTGTGAAGAATATACATATGTACTTGAGAAGAACTAAGGATCGGTTCCTTGTCCATAGTGGCGAGGAAGAGTTGGTGGTAAGGGTTACACCCATGCAAGCTTCCAAACTGGAAAAGATGGTTATAAACCACAAACTGGATTCGTGTTTTGCCTAAACAACAGAGATGAGTTCTAAGCAAGAGATGATTGTTGATTCTATAACAAAGGCTGAGTGTATTGGTGCATCCAGTGTAGCAAAGGAGGATGTTTGGATCAAGAAGTTCATCTCAAAACTTGAGGTGGTTCTAAGCATCAACGATGCAATTGAGCTATATTGTGACAAAATGGAGCTATTGCACAAGCTAAAGAACCCAAATTGCATCAGTTTTCCAAGCACATACAATGGTGATTCCATCTCAGACGAGTGATCGTATAGCAAGGAGATGTGAAGGTTTATAGAATAACAACTGAAAGCAATGTGGTTGACCCCTTGACAAAAGCACTTTCCCAGTAGAAGCACAAAGGTCATGTTAGATCACTTGGAATTAAGATCATGGGTGATTATCTCTAAGTGCAAGTGGGAGTCTGTTGGTATGTATGCCTAGAGAGCCAATCATATGATGATTGTAATGGCATATCTGTAAACGATTTGATTAATATTAAAGACAATCTTCCAATTTATTTTGTTTTATTCAGTTATGAGATAATGATATTACATAATAAATGTCTAAAGAATAATATTACTCAATGACATATGTCTTCAAGTCAAGGACTTGAACCATGTGATCATACTAATACTAAGAGTGTGTGCATTCTTGTCATGTACCTAGTTGGATGTTATTGTGGAATGCTAATAGACAACAATAACACATAAGACTAGAGTGTGTGTTGGTTGATGGCATAATCTCATTAAGTCATGATATGTGATATCAAACCAAACACATATACTTTTAGAGAACAGTGTATCAGACAGACCCACCTTGAGAGTGATGCATGGAAACCATTGAATGGTAGTCAAAATCATCTCTCATAGAGATGGTGGTGATTGTGGTTCTCAGACATGAAATCACTATACTCATCATATGTCATTTGATGTACTTTGACATCATCCACTGTGACCTTGAATAAGGGTTGTCATAAAGGTGGTGCTCAGGTGCAATGTGATAGATGGGGAGACTGTGAAGACATAGATGTGATTTTTTCCTCCTATAGGAGTATGATATCATGGCCACTTAATAAGTAAGACTGACAAACGTATGGCCATGCTCATGTGAGTCAATATGTGATATGAACTTACATATATCTCAGACAGTTTGTTCTAGTTCAAGGAACATGAATTGAATGTTAAAGAGGATGATAATTCCATGCCTCAAGTTCAATTTGAATATCAGTGACAAAGGAACTATACAATCACCATAACACCAATTGCATATTGTATGTTGAAGTTGTTCTCCAACTTTCCGATTACTTGGGTAGCAATGATGTCCTGCTAGATACCACTCATTGCTTGTGATGTCATAAATCAGTTATGTCCATTCATTGCCAACACAACTTGGAATTTATAGGATCACACACATAAGATACACCTGGAATAGGAGTTTATTCATGAATGATGTTTAACGTTATTACTAAAGTGTTAGGTATTCAATTTAAACAACAATGGTTGAAAATTGACTGTATGAACTGTGAATTGATGAGTTCAAGTATTGAACCAATCGTTTCTCTCTCTCTCTCTCTCTCTCTATATATATATATATATATATATATATATATATATATAAGTATCATGTCAAATTGAACCAATATTCACAATTAGAACTCTAAAATGACCGATTCAGTAAGTGAACGGACCGGATGAGATGTCTGAACTTATCGATTTAGGTTGTGAACTGACCATTTGGTTGATCAATATGATTGTATCAAAAATTAATGTTGATGTCATGTTGTGCATTAACCGAATATCAATTGCCCATACAATTACGATTGGGAAACATGGTGAAAAAACTGGTTTAAGGATTTAACTGATCAGATCACATGTGAATCGACCAGTTCAATAGTGAACCCACTGGTTCAACATTCACATGTTTCAAAAAAATCATGAAATTTTGTCCTTTCAACTCCTGTTCAGACTAGAACTCCTGACATTGACCCTCATATAAATAGAGGGGTAGTTGAAGCTTTCTAGAGACACACAATATGCTCTGACAATTTTGTCTTCTCACAGTTGTGGCAACGTGAGAACCCGAGCAAGTTCTACCTTTCAAAGGGAGGAACAACAAGGTAGAGACAATTGGGAGAGAAATTTGATGCTAGCATGTTGACTAGAAGGGACAACTCCTTCTTGTCTGTTCATCCAGAATTATAGGAGTTCCTAGTGGTCTGTGTGGACTACTACAGAGGCAAGGAGTATGTTCCCACCCTCTAGGAGGATAAAGTAAACTGTTGTTCATGGTGATAAACCGGGAGGCCATCGTCGACGTTGTCTGAGTGCAACATGAGTAAAGAAGCACGCTGCATCAAGGGATAGTTGATGGACTTGCTCTTGGTTCAGGTATAAACCTTGCAACCTTCCTTCCATTATATAGTTGTTGATATAATCTACTATTTAAAGGAAAATATGGCAGTTAAATTTGTGTTTCTATTGCCATATCTAATCCCATATTTCCCTACAAAACCAATTTTTTGAAGCTACAATACCTAGAACTATTTTCTTTGAGTTTGATTGGATCTGATTCACTATTTCAGATAGAAGTTCAATAGCCTTGATGGTAATAGACTAAATCTTTGTACCTTTTCAACACTATAGAAGGTGATTTTGTTATTGTTAATTTATTTCAATTTCCACTTCATCTTTAATTATATGTTATAAAACATAAATTTTTGAGAAGATGTCAAAGTATTCATATATACATGAGGGTTGACATGCACCATACTCCAAATTATATAGCATGCTGATGCGTTTTAGACTGCCTTGGGTTACAACTACGCAATTAGATTTGATTAGATGCAACTTAGGCAAACACACAATGGATCTTTCAAATTTTGTAATGGACCAAGTCTAACACACCGGCTAAGACTGTTCACACTTCACCCGCAAGCGTAGGGGGTCATGTTATAGTAAAGGCAAGTGGCAAGAGAAGGGTCGATCCTCAGGGAGAGGGGGGTACTAGAGCTAGGTTAATGTGAGCTATGTTCCTAAAGTGGAGTGTAGGGTTTTAGGGTTTAAATGTTGGCTTTGGTTGATTACACTATAATTTCAAGCAATTAACAATGAGAAAGAAGCTAGATTACCAAAAACCTAGATTACCCTAAGAAAATTAAGATTAAGAAGCTAAGTTAAATATGTAACTAAACAAAAGAAAGAAGAACTACACTACACTATCAAGGCAATTAGCAACTAAGAGAAAAGTTAAGCACTAAAGCAAGAAAGAGCCTAGGTTGTCACTAGCTAATGAGATTAACACAAGCAAGCTCCAAAGAGCACTAACTACTCAAGCAAATCCTAACTATCAAGAACTAATCAATTAGCTAAGAAGTAACAAAGGCAATTAACTAAACTAGCATCAACAAGACAAGAAGACAAGGTGGGTTTTAAGCAATAAAATGGATAGGTGGGCCGTTTGGGAATGAAACGGTGATATTAGTTGGGGATGGTTACATAACAAGCAAGTTTTATAGCTTCAATATAGATAGCCAAACCAAACAACAAGGCAAGTGCTATTGTAATATACCCTATGCTACTAGTTTGGGAACTAGGGCTAGGTGTAATTCTAATAGGACTTGGCAAGTCTAGGTTTCTAGGGTAAGGGGTATTAGGACAATTGAGAACCAAGGGTAGGAATGGGAGTAGAGATGAGGGTATTTCACCTCGTGTTACTTATCATCTAGCCTTTAGGAAGCTCTAAGAAATTGTACTAATAACACTTACACTAGCTACTTAGATATAACGCCTACTTGTAGGAGAAGGGAGTTGTATGTAGGAACAAAGGGGGATATCTAAGAATCTACTAATTGGACCTAGGAACCATTCCTAAGCCACATACATTCCATTTTCCCCTATAAGGTAAGTGTCTTCAAGCATCATATAACAAGCAATCCATGTTAAAAAGCACAAACCACAAGTAAGATAACGGAAAATGAGATAGAAGCAAGAGTCAATCATCATAGAATGGAAATATGTTCAATACCATTTATAATTTCGCCCGACATGGTATCAGAGTAACATTTTAACCCCAAACAGCCCATCACTAGGGGCTTAGCTAGACATGATCATATAAAAGAGCAAAAAGGAAAGAAGAAAAAGATAGAAGGCCATGGAGCTTGTGGAAGCTTCTTCTCCTTCACCTCCTAGCTACCGTAGGTCGACCTCCCTCCTTCAGGATGGGTGAAGAGCATGGAAATGTAGGGGTTTATGGTAGAAAACTAGGTTTCTATGGTGGAAATGGGGTGGAAATGGTAGGTGGAGGTCTTGAATACAAGGGAGATATCCATGAATGCTCTAGAGTAGCTAGGAGGGTACTAAGGCAGTTAACCTAGTGTTGTGGCTGCCACCCATGTATATATAGGTGGTGGTGGAAGCACTAGGGTGAGTAGGGTATTGATTAAATTCAGTGCAGAAAAAGCTAGGTTTTGGGTGGCAGAACGACCATCCTACGAGATGGTTAGAACGGTCATGGTAGGAGGTAGCGGTCGTGGTGAGAAATGAAAAATGTCAAAGTGGAAGTGGTGAAATGTAGGCTGGTAGCACGATCGTGTTGGGCATCATGATTTTGGTTGGGGCTAGGTAGAACGGCCATGGTGGGTGAGGTGGAATGGAGGTTGTTCTCATTAGTAGGCCCATTCTGATCCTTAGCAACACTGTCATGTTGGTTGGCATGACTGCTTTGGGGGCTTCTCAGCATGACCATGTTGGGTAGCATGACTTTTTTGGTAGTGTTGTTGTAGCTTGACAAAATGAAGATCAACTTTGTAACTTTTGCATTGGTGAGCACGACTGTTCCTTGGCACCACGACCGTGCTCGGTCTTTAGTAGCACTTTACACTTGAAATTTCATGATCCATGGACTTCTTTGCTTGAGCTTGACCCTTGGCCACTAGGGGTAAGTTGAGAGAGCTTTGGGGTCTTCTTTGGACCCCTCCATGGGTGGAGGAAGGAGTTCTAGGATTCCTCTCTCATCCATCCAAGGCATGGTCTAAATACTTGAAAAACATACAAAGAACGTCCATAAGTGCATTTGATAGTAATATGCATATTGAGGGAATTAACTTGCATTCTACTATGTTTAGATGTGATTGAGATGCAAAAAAGACACAATATGAAGCCCTAAAATAGGGCTGCATCACCACCCTAAACTTAAAACATACTTGTCCTCAAGTATGCTCCAACTTAATCTCTCTTTCAATTCAATCAAGGAGTAAAGATAATGCAACATGGTGATGTTTACTGGCTAAAATGAGTTCACATGAGGAATTAGGCATGCAATCCACTACTCTCTACTCATTTTCATTCTTTTCAAGTGTGAATCAAGCACAAAGCACTAGAACTTAGAATATGGATCACCATTCACATATGCAAGCAATGCAATTTTTATAATGCTCCGGGTAAACCGTATCATGAATGAAATACATTCAAAAGGTTAGTATTACTGTTTCACTTTCTAGAGCTACCTCATACACTTCATTTCATTGCTCATGACCCACTTGGCTTGTGTAGGGGGATGAGGGCTAGAGTTGATTTACCCTAGCTCTACTAGGCATAAAAAGAGAAGAAATGGTTATGAAAGGGAGTAGAGTGCTATTGCACCCATATTTTCTTTGTTTGAATGCTCTTTAATAGGAGCACCCTTTATTTTCTTTTTGCTTTTTTTTCTTTTCCTTCTTTTTTCTTTGCCCTTAGTGTAGGTAGGGCATATGATGACAAGAGTGAAGAGGGGAGGTAAATGTATGACCACCCCAAACGTTTGGGGGTGGTCAACGCTGATATGTGTACTTTGGCATCCTTTCATGAGGCAGAGAGGTAAGAAGATGGTGGAAGAATTTTCAGATCAAAGAGGGGTCACAAGCAGTGGAATTTCATGTATAATCTCACTCAAGCAAGTTAGTCTATGTAACATTCACCAATCAAACAAATCATGCATATAATGAATATTATAGTAGATTGCATCCTTTTATAAAGAACAATAAAACCCAAATGTTCAAGACTTGCAAGAATCACCATTTTATTCAAAACAATAAATTATTTCAAGAGGCTTGTAGCACATACAAAATTCCTACATATGACTCATTCTAGCCACAAACATAAAAAGCAAGTTGCATTATCCAAGATTTAATCCATTCACATCACAGCAGACAGAGATTCAGTTGAAATACACTTTTGGGCAAGAACATTCAAATTCGGGTAAAATTGGCCAAAATGGTGCCAATTTGCATTCAATCACATTTAAACCTACATTTAGGGAAATTAAAACATAAAGCATAAAATCCTAGTTAAAACACACAAAAAATTACCAAAATCTACATAGAAATGCAATGCATGGCATGGAAGAGAAAAAAGAATAAAATTTTTGAAAAATTATGCAAAAATACATGAAACCAAACTACATGTATGAATGAATGCTAACAACAAGAAATCTACACTAGAAAAAGTAATGTCAATCAAAAAGAGATCAGATGAGACATCCATCAACAACATAAGCTAAGAAAGGGGGCATACCCCCTACCACCCCAAACTTTTGAATCATGTTGTCCTCAACATGAAACAAAAGTTTAGGAATGATAGGGTAGGTGTCGCTACTTCGGTGGTGATGGATCCTATGATGGGCCAGCCTGTGGAGGTGGGTGTTGGTAGTAGTGGCTCTAGTAGTCTGCCTGTGGAGGCGGGTATGTCTCTTGATATCCAGATAGGGCTCTCCAGAAATCCTTCCCCCATTGGGGGTTTCTCTGCACCTGCGCATGCTGATACTAGTACATGTGGTTCATTTGATGATGCATCTTCTATTGATCTAACCACATGGCCTTTTGTGTCTGCCGAATCGCCTCCAACTATGCATGAATGTCTGACATGTCATATGCATTTGTTGGAGGTGGTTGCACATCAAAGTCCTTATGTCTCTATCTTGTGCAATGTGGCTGCTCAAGGATTTGCTGCTACTCTGGCACATTTGTCTCTCCTCCCCCTCCAGTAAGTCCACCGGCACTGGTCTATAGTCTTCTCTAGGATGTTGGATTTCCCACTTGGAAACCCATGTTGGCATATTTTCCAATGGCCTAACATCACCAAGAAGAATAGCAACATGCTAAGGTAACTACAAAATGGTGCCAGGGTACCCGGTTTTCATGTTCTAAATGATCTTTTTGTCTCTTATGGATATCATCTGGGACCTTGCAAGATAGTTCAAGTAAACCAACTTGGACTATTCTTCCTTTGTGAGGTTCTGGAGATCACAATCAAGTTCTTTTGCTATGGTGGTCACAATCCCCCCCATTATGAAAGGATTCTTTCTCTTAGAGGAGATTTTTTTAGGTGATCTATCATCATCATTCCCATATTCACATGACCATGTTACCATTACTAACATCACAAATAGGTTTTTTTGAGAGCAGCAACCTTGGTTGTTGTACCAGCCAAAGACAGTGTTGGTTAGAACCTTTTGAATGTATCTCAAAGCATGGTTGAAAATTTTGCTTGTTTTTTACTTTGTCTAGTTAATGTTTCCCACATCTTAGAATAGTTGCATTTTCCATTTTTGTCATACATGCCCCCATCAATTTTTTGTGCCATCTCTGGTGTTGGTGCTAAGATCTTGTTGAGGTGGGAGGACTTTAGTACATGTATGGAGTCGTTGAGCCTGAAATGGTTTGCATCCTCCCCTTGATATTGCACCTTCTCCAGAGACCCGAGGAATTCATGAGTTGTCTCTAAGTATGTTTCTTCTACAGTGGTCAGCAAGTGATACAACTCACATGATTCTAAGAAATTCTTGGTGATAGCATGCATCCCTATGGATTGCATGGTGTTGGGGAAATCATATCTTGTGGGAGTCACCCTCTTAGTAGTGCACTCGGGGTAGAGGGGCCTTGTAAACACTTTTCTTGATGTGCCTCTCCCATATGCGGCTTCCTTGGGATGCTTTCCAACCCACTTCATTTTGTCCTCCTCTAGCTTGGACAAGAAGTCCACCAGTGCATCCTCCATCTCCTCACTCTCAGTCTCATCTACCTCCTCCTCCTCATAAGTGTGTGACCCTGAACTTGTATCCAAGTTCAAGAGCACCATCTCAATGGGTGCATCCTCATCTTCTTCCTCAATCGACAACCGACGTCTAGTGGGTTGTTGAGCGACGTGATGATGTGTTGATGAAGTAGAGTGCCTCGTCGGAGTCGGCCGTGGAGATAGGTGTGAAGACAATGCCACAACTATTTTCTTGGCCCTCCTCTCTCAGACTGGTGCATCAACGTCGACATAATCCACAATGTTTTTCATCTCTTCTTCTTCCTCCTCCTCTTCGAGGTTGTTGTAGCTCATATCTGAAGTGTGGTGGCTTGAAAAGGATTAGAGTCGGGAAGCACTCATCAATGATGACCTTTGGAGAGATTTAGAAATGGAGTTGGACTGTGACGTAGGGTTGTGTGATGGAGGTGTGACATGGGAGGCCTGTTAGGTGCGACTTTTGCCTCCACTGAGGATATTCCTAGTCTTCTCTACCCCTTTCTTGATTGATTTGCATGTGCCCTTCATTTTTGCAAGGATTTGATTGAGTAATGAAGAAGCGCAATAATTTTCGCACTTCTGGAATGTAGGGGCGAAATATCCTTGGAGATGGAGAAATAAAGGTTAATGGAGGGTGGAAAGTGGAGCTTGGGGTGGGGTAAGGTGATTGAGAGTCAAAGGGAAATTGAATCTAGAGTTTGGGAGGAAGAGGAGGAAATTTGGGGGTGAATGGAGGTCTCCCTAGTCTCCTTAGGTCGCGGAACGATCGTTCTTGGTCGAGCAAATGAAGAACAAGTTGTGTTGGGTCGTGAATTTTCAGGTAACTTAAGTACTAGACCCGGGCCAGCACAATCATTCTAGCAGATCGCTAGCATGGCTGTGTTGGTCAGAACAGTTGTGCTGACCGGGCCCAAAACTTGGGTTTTACTTATTGAAAGTGACAATGCCAGTATGGTCGTTCCATGCCAGCACGGCCTTGTTGGTACCTCCAAATTGACAAAACTTCAAAAATTCTCAAAACACTCAATCATTCATAATCCAATCATCAAGTTCGATCCAATTAATGTTCCATCACTTCTTTTCACTAAAATGTACCCCATTCCTCAAAATTTCACCTATTTCAGCTATCTCATCATCAAAATTAAAACAAAATTGTTAAACACAAGTGTATGTGAATTCTTGGAATCGTGTAAAAACAAAGCAAAAGTATCAAAAAGTGAAGGTTGGGTGAAAAAGTTCACAAACCTAGGTGGGTTACCTCCCAATAGCACTAAATTTAATGCCTTTAGCCATGCTTATTGATTCTAGACTCGATCATCCTCATGGAATTTTCAAAGCATCCTTGTAGTAGATATCTCTCTCATGTGCATTTAAGCACATCTCTTCATCAAGCTGGTGTTTCTCAACTAACATCATAATGTCAAAACTTTAGTTGTATTTATCCAGACCTACTTCAACAACTGCTTTCAATCTTTGCCCATTGACAATGAACTCTCTTGCTCCATCCTTTTCAGAAATCACAATAGCCCTTGATGGATATACATTTTTGATTAGATAAGGCCCTTCCCATCTAGACTGAAGCTTTTGGGGAAAGAACTTCATCCTAGAGTTGTACATCCATACCCATTGTCCGGGCCCAAAGTCCTTCTTCTTGATCAACTTATCATGTAGACACTTTGTCCTTTCCTTGTAGCTTTTAGACAATTCATAAGCCTCATGTCCCATTTCCTCTAGCTCATGCAGCTTCAACTTTCTTTTCAATCTGATGGTGTCTCCATCCATGTCCATGGCTTTCAATGTCCATAAGCCTTGTGTTGCATTTCCACAGGTAGATGGCAACTTTTTCCATACACGAGTTTGAATGGCATGGTGCCAATCGGGGCCTTAAATGCAGTTCTATATGCCCACAAAGCTTCATTGAGACGTAAAGACCAATCCTTACAATCCGGCCTCACCATCTTCTCAAGAATGAGCTTTATCTCAAAGCTTCATTGAGACGTAAAGACCAATCCTTACAATCCGGCCTCACCATCTTCTCAAGAATGAGCTTTATCTCCCGATTAGCTAACTCAACTTGACCACTCATTTGAGGGTGGTAAGGAGTAGCCACACGATTATTCACTCCATGCCTTTTTAGTAGCCCTTCAAATGTCCTATGGATGAAATGGCTTCATCCATCATTAATCATTACCCGCGGTACACCGAATCAGCTGAAGATGTTCGACTTTACAAAATCACAAATTACTTTATGACCATTCATTCTAGTAGCAATAGATTCAATCTACTTTGATACGTAATCAACAACCACCAAGATGTACGCATATCCTAAGGAGGGAGGAAACAGACCCTTGAAGTCAATTCCCCAAACATCAAACACCTCAACCACAAGAATGGGTGATAGAGGTATCATGTCTCTCTTGGAGATAGTGCCCACCTTTTGGCACTTCAAACAGTACTTGCAATATTCATGAGCATCTTTGAACAAGGTTGGCCAATAAAATCCACTTTGAAGAATCTTGACGGCTGTGCATTTTCCGTAGAAATGACCTCCATATACACTGGAGTGTCACATGGATAAGATCTCTTATTGCTCATTTTTCAAGAAACACCTTCTAATGAGTTGGTCAGGACAATATTTGAATAGATGTGGGTCATCCCAAGCATAGTTTTTCACTATAGAAAATGGTCTCTTGCTCTCTCCCCTTGTCCAAGTACTTGGTATCCTCCCACTAGTTAAGAAGTTATACTTGTACCATGGTCTTTGGGTGGATGAAAGTAAGAAAAGATGCTCATATGGCATCGTTTCCTTGATTCAGTTCCTATCATCATACAATGTTTCAATGCGGGAGAGATGGTCAGCAATATAAATTTTTACTCCCTTCTTGTCAATAATCTCTAGATCAAACTCTTGAAGTAAAAGAATCCAACAGATCAACCATGGTTTAGAGTCTTTCTAAGCCATGAGATACTTTAAGGCTGCATGATCTGTGTATATCACCACCTTGTTTTGCAAGAGATAAGAGTGAAACTTGTCAAGAGGAAAAATCATGTCAAGCAACTCGTTTTCTGTGGTAGTGTAGTTCCTTTGGACTTCATCAAGAGGCTTGCTTGCATAGTAAATGGCATGTGGAATTCGGCCAACTCTTTGGCCCAGCACAGCCCCCACTGCCATATCTGATGCATCCATCATAATTCTGAATGGCAAGGAGAAATCTGAGGGCTACATAATAGGAGCAAAGGTGAGCTTATGTTTCAAGTGGTTGAAGGCTTCAACACACTTATCATCAAAGTTGAGTTCCACATCTTTTTCAGGCAAGTGGCAAAGTAGCCTCAAGATTTTACTAAAGTCTTTGATGAAACGACAGTAGAAACCCACATGCCCCAAGAAAGACCGGACATGTCTTACGGTGTAAGGAATAGTGAGAATGGAAATTAGGCCCACTTTAGCCTTATCAACCTCAATGTCAGCCTTGGAAACTTGGTGACCCAAAACAATGCCTTCGGGAACCATGAAGTGACTCTTCTCCCAAGATAGCACTAAATGAACTTTGACACACCTTTCAAGCATGGCTGCTAGGTGGATCCAACATTCATCAAAAGTCTTACCAAACATTGAAAAATCATCCATGAAGACTTCCAACGACGAATCAAGCATATAAGCAAAGATGGATGTCACACATCTTTGAAAAGTAGAAGGAGCACTGCACAACCCAAATGGCATCCTCCTATTAACAAAAGTACCACTGGGACAAGTGAATGTTGTCTTCTCTTGACCCGTAGGATGAATAGCTGTTTGGAAGTAACTGTAGTACCCATCAAGAAAATAGTAGAAACTATGTCTTGGTAATCTCTCTAAGATCTGATCAAGGAATGGAAGAGGGTAATGGTCTTTCTTGGTCTTCTCATTTAAATTTTTGTAGTCCACACACATCCTCCACTTGTATTGCTCTCTTACAGGCATCAACTCCCCATCTCCATTCTCAGCTACTGTGATCCCACCCTTCTTGGGCACAACCTAGATGTGACTCACCCATGGGCTATCAGAAATGGGATATATGATTCCAGCATCTAGTAGATTCATGACCTCTTTCACTACAACTTCTTTCAATTTCAGATCCAATCATCTTTGCATTTGACGGGTTGGTCTAGCATCATCCACAAGGTATATTCTGTGGACACAAATGAAGGGGTCAATACCCCTCAAATTAGCAATGGACCATCTAATGGCTTGAATTTTTTTCTTCAAAACTGCTATCAAGGCATCTTTTTGCTCCGAAGAAATTAGAGAGGAAATGATCACCGAGAGGATGTCATTGGAGCCTAAGAAAGCATATTTTAGCACTTTGGGAAGAGACTTGAGCTCAAGAACTGGATGCTCTTTAAGGGAATTCTTCAGTGGTTCAGAAATAGAAGGGAGGTCCTCACTTGCAGCCACTAAGGCCATCTCTTCTTCCTAATCCTCATCATCATCAGGAATTTCACAATAGGCTCTAGACCTCTACCTTGTGTGATAGTTTACATCCATGCAGGTAGACATTCTTCTACAATATCATCAAGATGCTAAATAAGATAACAATCCTCCTCTATAGTACCTATCGCCTTAGCCTTAGCAAAAGAGTTGGAAATGTTTAATCGGATCTACATGTGCATGAAGGTCACATACATGGTGTCGGTCCTCACATGGATCACTACATTGGCTATATCCAAGAAGGGTCTCCCCAAGACAATAGGCACTTTCCTCGAGTCTTTTTCCATATCCAACACAATGAAATCAACAGGGAAGAATGAAGAGGTCTCATCATCAAGTCTGACCAAAACATCATCAACACACCCTCTAGGCGTTTTTAGAGATCGGTCGGCCAATTGCAAAGTGCAGTGAGTTGGACCTAGTTGTCCCATTTGCAATTCAACAAACACATCATACGACATCAAATTTACACTAGAACCTAAGTCAAGAAGAGCTTGGTCTATGCGGTGTGCTCCAATGTAGCATGAGATTTTGGGAGCACCGAGGTCTTTCCTTTTCCTTGGCACGGTGTGTTGTAGAATTGAGCTCACTTGCTTAGTGAGCTTGACTTTCCTTGGTGTCCTTCATGTCCTCCTCTTGAATGTGCGCAAGTCTTTCAAGAACTTATCATAAGACATGATTTGCTTGATTGCATGAAGCAAAGGAATATTGATCTTCACCTGGTTAAAAGTTTCCATGATGTCCTCGGTGTGCTTCTTCTTCCTTCTTTCAGCGGATGGTTCCTCAAGTGTATCTGGGAATGAAGGGAGTTGTGCTCCCAACCAGCTCAAATCAACAGAATCATCAATCGATATCACAAGAATCACAGTATCATCTCTCTATCTCATAGTATCAACCCGGGTGCATGTCATGGTATCCTCAACCTGAATCTCAGTATCAACATCCCTGATCACAGTATCAACTATGTCATCACAGGATGTACTATCAACAAAAGTATCCCGTGGATGCTCTAAGGTCCTAACACTCCTCAATATTGTCACTACCTTCGCATGCTCGTGGGTAGTTGATGGAGCTTCCACTTACGTGGAATTGGGTGCACCAACTAAAAATCCTAAAGATGGTAAGTCTTCAGGTTTAGCCTTGCTTATACTAGATTGAGAACTCCACCCACGTATGTTAGGATACGTGGAAGTCTTATCGTAGTATAGTTGAGGGTCGAATCCACGGGACAACGGTCTTGTTGGTAGCAACAAGATAGAAAATGTTGGAATTCCACTTAATTACTCATTAGTTGGTATTTAGATCGAAAGGTTGGTTTGATTGTTTTAAACTAAGAAAAGTAAAGTAAGAAAGTAAATTTAAGGAAGTTAAATAATGATAAGAAGTCACTAGGGTGTGATCGGGTTTCACCACCACTACACATGGATCAAGACATGCAAAAATAAAACATAACCTGCAACAAGAGTTTAGTCAGCTGGTATCTTCGTAGATTTAGTTTCCTTTCGGAGAACTAACTACAAGAAGTGTGGGAATGATGCAGCGCCAGCCATCCCCGAACGAATGGTCAACTGCTTTGCATCATTCCCTTCTCAAAGTTTGTTCCTCGACTTACCAAAGTTGTACTTTTATACGTCAAGTGATTCCATTTCATAGTATGAAAGTACAACATTCGGAAGTGAGTTTACTCCACCTCTCGAAAGCACTCCTAGATACCGAAACAAGCACATGGTGGATACATGCACCAGGAACCAACATACAAACGAGTTTCGAATCTAATAGTACAAACGTAGACAATTCATACTAAAAGATAAAAGATAACACAAGTTGGTGATCAAGCAACAAGCATTCATTAAACGTTTGATGTCGAACTGAAAAGATAGAATCTCTATATTGCAAATTATGGATTACATTACATGAGATGAAAACATGGGTAGCGGGGCTACTCCCCGCACCCCTGTGAGAGAGACTACTCGCTCATAACTAGGACAAAGAAGGAGGCAAGAAGAGAGAGAGAGGATGTCATCCCCACAAAGGAGAGAGGAAAGTCAACCCCTTGGAGAGAGAAAAAGACGATCTTCTAGCTTCACATGTTGCTTGATGACGAGGTCCCCTCTTCCCACCTTCTTTGGGGGAGAGAGAGAAAACAACTTCAAGATGGAGTGTGGATCTCATACCGGCAACCTTTGGACGGAGGATGGGAGTTGGATTTGCTCTAGAGTGATAGAGGTAGCCTATGGGTGTCTGAAACTTGATGCCCTTGGGAGGACCCCTGGGGTCTTATTTATAGGCCTTAAGTGAAGTCCAAATGGTTAGGTCAATTTTGGATCCAAACGGTCTTGAAGACCGTTTGGACTCTGAGACCGTTTGGACTCTGAAACCGTTTGGTTCTATGCGGTCTCGAGACCGGTCGGCTTCATGCGGTCTTAAGACCGTTTGACTTCATGCGGTCTTGAGACTGGTTGGCTTCATGCGGTCTTGAGACCATTTGATTCCATGCGGTCTTGAGACCGGTTGGCTTCATGCGGTCTTGAGACCGGTTGGCTTCATGCGGTCTTGAGACCGTTTGATTCCATGCGGTCTTGAGACCGTTTGGCTTCATGCGGTCTCGGGACCGTTTGACTCCATGTGGTCTTGAGATCGGTTGGATTCATGCGGTCTTGAGACCGTCTGACCCCATGCGGTCTTGAGATTGTATGGTTCTTTTGTGATTTTTTCGTCTTTTTCTGTAATCAAAAAGGAGAAAAGTTAATCTAACAATTTATTTGCAATAAAAGAGGATAGCTAGGGATTTTGTCTAATATATCTAAAGAAGAGTGTAGAAAATGGAAGAAAAATACTAAGATAACATCACGAAATTGGAGGTTATCACCCCCTAACTTAGAGTCTAGCTTGTCCTCAAGCTGGATAGAGTTGAGGCATGTAACAGCGAGGTGAAGATTTAGATTTCCATACTCTTGCTTCAGTTCTAAATCAGAGATATCCTAAGGTCTTATTAGAGCTTCTGCTTGTCTTAATTCTTTCAGGTATCAAGAGTTGCGCGGATCTCAGGTTTCCTCTAAATCACGTAGCTCGTATTGGGACCACCTTTTTCCTGATGTTATTATGTGCATGTCATTGATTCTAATCAGTTTTGTACTTCTTTTGAAAACCTATCGGAAACTAGAGTGGTTATGAGGGTTGGCTAAAGGCTTTTGTGTAACTCTCCTTTTAGTGGGAGAGGTTTATCTATGCTTTTAGGAACTCACTACCGGGCACGACACATCTGCCTTCATGAGGGCAGCTGAATGTACCGACCGAGCGAGCCCTTTATCACCCTTTTCATATATTTAGAGACATTAGGATCTCACTACCGCGCATGACACATCGGCCTTCGTGAGGGCAGTTGAATGTACCGGCCGGGTGAGACCTTTATTGGCTCTTCATATAAGTCCTTATGCATGGCACGACTCTCATGCTTTTATTCCACACTCTGGCTTTTATTCGAAAACTCACAGGCTTGGGATTTGGGTATTTGAGTTTTTGGTTGGGCGGCCAAGCCTCTTTTATTAAAAAGAAGAAAATTGTTCTTAGAATTTCCTGATATGCACTTATTTTCTGGTTGGTAGTCCACTTGCGAGGTTCCTTGATTTGGATCTCACTAATTTCCCTCCCGTCCTTGAGAATATTTGGCTTGCTTCGGCTTTGATATTGACTTGTTGAAGAGTCTGATGTAGAACTGAAGCAAAATCATGAAAGTCAAACGTGAAGGAAATTTATTAACTCGCCGTTACATGCCTTTATGCTATTATTGTTCTTATTCTTGAGGACTACTAGATTCTTAAGCCAGCAAGGGTTGATCTTGATCCAAGAGGGATGCTATTCTATATGAGTGGGGTTTATTATTAGAAAATTTTGTGTAAAGCAAAGACTAAAAAGTGTAAAAGAGTTTGTACAGAAATAATAAAAATAAAAAGAAAGGGAGAAACGAGAAGAAAGGTTCGTAGAACTGATACCTCACCCTTGTCCAGTGTACTCCCCCCCTAACTTATCACTCACTCTGTCAAGGTGATAGGATGAGAAGTACAAGGATAAGGGCATCATGCTTCTGTTAATCCTTTATTTGCGCCATGTGTACGGAGTAGGTTAGCAGCGAACTTTCCGTGAATGGCGTGGTAATCCACATCTGTCATATCCTCTACTGGTCTTTGAAGGGCCAGGATGGTGTGCATCCAGTAGAGGACATGGAAGCCGCAGTCATTTGACTGCCGAATTTGTTGTGGGCATTTGTGGTTGAAGGTTGGGTGATGAAAATTTTCTTTGTCATATGCCCTTGTGTGCTGACTTAATAAATCGATTAGTTTGTCTGCACATTCCTTTGCCACTACCTCCGTGGGCATCTTGGGTGTCATTATATAATTCTTCTGTCGGGGATTGAACTGGCTGTCGGAACTGTTGTAGATGATTGTTGTTCCTTCGGGTAGGTTGGTTGCCAGAAGCATCCAGTGCTCATGATAAAGGAATGAGAGCATGATAAACTTCAGTGTTGTGTGTTGTAGGAAAGAAATGAGCACCTCAGTTGTTCCGAAGTTTTTTAGCTTTAATAAGTCGTCCTTCATGTAGGGAGATGCCATATAAGTTGTAGGGTAATTTTGTTCGAGAAGGAATTGATAAGCGGCCATTAAGCTTATGGACAGGGACCCTTTTATTTGTAAAGTTTCCCTTAGTGCATCTGCCATAATCAGAATATCGCTAGACATGAAAACTAGGTCATCATTCTCAGTGTCAAGCCTTGACATGATGAGACAAAGTTCATTGTCAGAGAGGGTTGCGCAAGCGGCAAGGTCAAAATCTGGGAAAGTAGGTTTGATGGCAGATAGGGGCACCATATGTGATGAGGATCTCCTGATGGATGCCCTTGATATCAGGTCGATGTCCCCTTTATCTTGTGACAGATCGAAGATGGACGGGTCCCTTTTTGATTGCTCGGGGGCTGCGGCTGGTTGTTTGTTTTGCTCCAACTCCTTTAGGGTTTGTCTGAAGGGTCGCCTTTGCAGACGTTGGATTGCCGAAAAGAGGTAGCGGGGGACGTCATCTGGTGCCATTGTTGGGTCCTTGAAGAACCGTCTATCACAAATAAGTTCCATGGCATAACGCCAATGCAGGGAGTGAAAGTCTTCGGCGACCAGCTCTGTAAAAGGGATTTCTTGGTTCAGTGCCTGAATGTGACGTATGGTGCAAAAAGCGCAATCCCCAGATCCTTCGATAGCTTGGACTGGTGGGCTAATAATTTGGAACCAGAGTTGGTTCGAGTCTTGGCGGAGGGATGGGTGCGCAACCCAGATTAACTTGAGAAGCCTGAAAGGTATGCATCGTGCTTCACCTGCTTCTTCTCCAACAAAATTTATTGTTCCAACTGGTAGCTCATTGGCACAGAAATTATATACCTTGGCGTCCCGAGCCTCAGTGTCCACAATCATGAACAACCAGTGGTTGGAGATTTGAAAAGGCACTGTTAGATATCGTGCTTTCCATGCTAAACCGGCACGCAGCCGCTCTATTGACTTTGCTCGTATTTCTTTGTATAGCATGCCAATAGATAGAGCAGGTGAGGCGTTGAAAACTGGTTGCTGCCGTTTGGAGTCTCGGTAGACTTCTATACAGTTAGCAAGCAGGACGCGGAAAATTACCATAGACATATCTGTCTGGGGTCGCAGGATGTTGTGGAAATCTTCGCGCGTCAGCTTGCGCTTGGTCTTTGTGTTGTGGTAGATGATGTCGCCCCCCTCTTTGGAATCTTCGACAATAGTATTTAGTATAAAAATGTCCTGAGCATCTAGTGTGGAGATGGCCGCCATATCTAAATCATGCATTTTGTGCGGTAGAGGTGGTGGCGGGGGAAGCTCATGTGGAGGGGGGGAAGAGGGTTGTTCTAGGACTTCTGCATAGCCTTGCAGATCGCCATCCGAGTTAGAAGTAGAATCGAGTTCTTCATCTGTATCTAATCGTACTCGTTCTGACTCGTCCTGGTCATCAGGGAAAGGCACTGCTTTATCAAGTGCGGAGAAAGGTTGAGCGGTTGTTGCGGGTGGGCTTGCGCTGGTTCCTAATATACATTGGTGGAACTCTGTGAAGGTTGCATTTTTAGCAGACTCCCCAATGGATCCCAGAGCAGAATAATCAAGGAATTGGTCCCCGTATGACATGTTTACATTTTCGTTGTGGGGGGATCTGGGGTGATGTCCACCTTCTAGGTGACCTTTGTCAAAACCTTTCTGATAAGGTTCTACTACTTGGCCTGGGTCCTCTCCATTGTCAGATTCATCACCTAAGGAGGTGGTATCGTTGTTTGAATCAGCAGAGGAGTCGGAGTCTTCTTCGTCGTTGTTATCGCCATCTTTGTCAGTCGCTGCCTTTTCTGCTGGCTGCTTGTGTGCGGTCTTTTTGCACCGCCGATGGATGGCTTGTAACTCATCGAATGCCACTTGCACATGCTCATGTGTTTCGAGCAGTGCGTCGTATGTTTCTTTGAGGTCGTTATATCGGCCCTCGGTGGAGAGGAGTCATGTTGTAAGATCTGTTACTTGAGCACATAGTTGTTGGATGTCATTATTCGTTAACTCCTCTTGGCGATTATTTAGGTGTGTGAGGGTACTGTTGATGGTGTCCAAGCGCGTCCTAAGAGCTGCTTGTTGCTTCTTGAGCTCGCGGAGAGTCTCGGGCAGAGGTTGAGTCTATGCAGAGATCTCATCGACTTGCGTAGCCATCGCTTCTTGTTGGCTCTTTGCTCCAAGGACCAGCTCCGGCAGGTTGTTGTAGTGGTTGTTGATGTGATCAACTTGCTTAGCCACCTCATCTTGTCATTGCTAAAAACCTTGGAGGATGTTGGGCAAGGCACGGTTCTGTTCGTCGATCATGGCCACCTGTTTGGATAATCCCTGCACACAAGAAAAAATAGAATGTAAAATGTAAGAAGGATCAGTGAGGAGGTTTCGGATGACGTCAAATTGACGTCCGAATTCCTCACTGATATTGGAAAAGGGGACCCCAGAGGCAGAAGGGTGGGGTGGCTAGGGTCTGTGTGGGAGGGTGGTAGTACCTTGCGGAAGAGACACTGATGGTGCCGCGAATTGCGTGGTGACTATGGATGGGGTCACCAGCGGTGTCGGGGTGGTGGTGGATGGGAAAGGTGGTGGTATCTCTGGTGAAAGTGGTGGGAGAGATAGTGGTGGGGGAGAGACTATGGAGGTGGAGAGGAAAGTGGTAAAGTCGGGTGTAGGAGTGGAGAAGGGAGAGCCCGAAGGGAAAAGGGGTGAAGAAGAGGATGCGGGGAAAAAAGGAAGAGTGGTGGATTGGGGAAAGGTGGAGGGTGGTGAGGTGGTGGCGGTTAGCTCAGCATTTAGACTCATAATGAAGGAGTCTAAAGATGAGGTGGTGATGTGATCTTCGGGAAGGGGGTTGTCTTCTGGATGTAGTTTAGAAGTTGGTGTCCCCGATAGCTGTTATTTCTGTGAAAGTCTTGTGGATGGTCGGTTCATAGGGATTTTTGTTGTCCTAGCTGTCAGGGCATTGATGCTAAGTTCTGTCTGCCCCACCTTTATTTTCTTTGCTGGTACTTTATCCGTAGCTATGAGTTTGGTAAGCTCCTCGTCAGTGAAGAGGAGCTTTTCCTTGTCGTAATCTGCGAGCTCCGGGAGCGGTAGCAGGGTTCTGGATGATTTGACTGTTGGGAAGAAGACGTAATGTAGTTTCGCATCCTTCTCCTTGATAATGAAGGAGTTCTTCAAGGTTTGTTCGTTAGTGAGGATGTCGCCCTTTATTTGCATGCATCTAGGTAGAGGTCTGTCCATCTTGAGGTATTTGATGATGGATGTGATATGACCTCTCATGCAAATTTCCTTCCCCAGAGCGTAAGCTGATAGTTTCTGGATCATATGACGTCCAATGTTGACTGGCATCCCGTATAGAATGGACCGGAGAACAAAGAGATCTGAAATTGTAACATTCCCTCCTTCTGTCCTAGGGAAGAGTGTGCCGGCGAGGATTTTGTGTAAAGTGCGCACTAGTCCAGATTGTATGTTGGATGCCTTGCATGTTTTTGCATCATAGGTGGGGAGCCCTGTCATAGATTTCCAAAATTTGTGCATGTTGAAATTAGGATTCTCAGTTCCCACAGCCTTGGCCTTCTTTAGTTGTTCCTGGTTGTCAATAAAGATTTCATCAGCATATTTTCTGTTATGACAACCTTGTTGCCGAAGAGTGTGGTGACCAGCCTACGGTCACCTCCATCCCGTGATCTATCCATGATGTCGACGGGCTCTTTGTTAAGAAAGGTGAAAAATTCAGTTGTGGGTTCAGAAAATGAGATCTCAGGTGCCAGACACAGCCTTGTAAGGTTGGCTTTGTCTAGCATGTTGAAAATTCGGTCGTGGATCCCCATCTTAAGTAGTATGCTAGAGCAGACATACTTTGTGGGTTTTAGGATTTTGTCGATGGAGGGAGCAGTGTGTATGTAGAGGTTTTCTAGTGGTGGTGTTGTGGTGGTGATGGGAGGGAAAGAGGGAACAATGATGGTTGCGGGGGCGGCATCGGAGGTGGTGATTGGTGGAGTGTTTCCTGCCAGGGTTTGCTCCCTTGCAGTGGCAGGCCGGACCTGCTTTCTTGCTCGTTTCTTGGAGGGTTGTCCAGTTGTGGTTTCCTGGACCTTTCGTTTCCCCTTTGATTTTTCAGGTGGGGACTCGTCCTCGGGGTTTGGCTCGTATTCAGAGCCTTCATCACTAGAGGATATTTCTATTTCTTCTTCAGGCGCCTCAGATAGACATTTGTTGAGGCGGTCAACGTCACACAAGACATCCATGATCTTGGCCTTTGGTGGGGCCTTTCCAGTCTTGTTGTAGTCATCTATGATTTTCTGAAGTTTGTCCCGATCTTCCATCAGTTGCTCCTTTGTCCAGAAAGGAGCGTCGTCAGATCCTGTGGCAGGCTTAGCTGGTGATGCCATTTCTGAAAAGTGGAAAATCATGAGTAAGAACACATGCTTAGAAAAGAATTGGATTTTATTTGTATTTATGTGGGTTTATATTTTTACGAAACTTAAGCGATTGTGGAAGACCATTTGGTCCCAAACGGTTTCAGGACCGTTTCACCTTCCAAACGGTTTGAAGACCGTTTGGTCCCAAACGGTTTCAGGACCATTTGGTTCCAAACGGTTTGAAGACCGTTTGGTATCAAACGGTTTCAGAACCGTTTGGTCCCAAACGGTTTGAAGACCGTTTGGTTCCAAACAGTTTCATGACCGTTTGGTTCCAAACGGTTTGAAGACCGTATGGTCCCAAACGGTTTCAAGACCGTTTGGAAGATAGAACATCGGCGAGCAGCCTGCGACGAAGATGATGATAAGCACTATGGTGGCGACGGTGATAGAGGTGGCGGCGATAAAGGCGGCGATGGCAGAGGCGGCGCTGTCGGCGGTGGTGAAGGAGGTTACGGAGACGAAGAAAACAGAGGCGCGTCTACCTTGCGGTTGTTGGTGAGGGCGACGACGAAGCAGGAGCTGCTGACGGTGGCGGGGGTTAAAACGGTGCTAGCGGCGACGAACAAGGGTTGCGCGAGAGAAAACGAAGGTGCGTGGAGTTTGTCGGTGATGGTGGCGAACATAAGGGTTGCGAGATGCGCGGGAACGAGATTCTGGGAGATGGAACAGCGCTTGCACAGGGGGTTTAAAGAGCTCGGGACACGAAAGGAAGAAGGAGGAGACTGAGGGGGCTAGGGTTATATTTATAGGGATCGGGGGTTGACCCTACAAATTCTCCAGGTCAAACGGTTTAGCGACCGTTTGTACTCCAAACGGTTTGAGGACCGTTTGGTTCCAAACGGTTTCAAGACCGTTTGGCTCCAAACGGGTTCAGGACCGTTTGGGAAGGTTAAGGACGAACGAAAATTTATATTTTTATGTTTGTTTTGGTTATGTGGATTTTTATATTTTCATAAGATAATCCTAAGGTAAAATAAAAGAGCAGAAGATAAAAGCAGAAGTTCAGATCTTGGGTTGCCTCCCAAGTAGCGTCTGGGTTTTACGTCGCTGGGTCGACGAAGCTTTGATGTTGTTATGCTGATGTTGTGGTGTCTCTTATTTCAATGGTCTGTCTTGACATTTTATCTGCTGGAGTGTAGTATTTTTTCAATCGATGTCCGTTGACCGTCCTTTCTCCTCCGTTATCGTCGGAAATTATGACAGCTCTGGTTGGGTATATATGATTGATTGTGAAGGGCCCAGACCATTTTGTGTGGAGTTTTCCGGGGAACAATTTGAGCTTGGAGTTGAAAAGGAGTATTTTGTCACCGATGGCGATGTCTTTCCGCTTAAGATGACCGTCGTGCCACATTTTGGTTTGCTCCTTATAAATCATGGCATTTTGATAAGCGGTCATTTGGAGCTCCTCTATCTCCTGCAGCTGGAGTTGTCTATTTTCTCCGACACTTTTAAGATCGAAATTTAGTTGTTTGATGGCCCACCAGGCTTTGTGTTCCAGTTCTACTGGAAGATGACATGACTTCCCGTATACCAAACGGAACGGGGTTGTCTCGATTGGTGTTTTATAGGCTGTTCGGTAAGCCCAAAGGGCATCAGGAAGCTTGGTGGACCAGTCGGTGCGGTTTCTATTGACTGTTTTTTCTAGGATTGCCTTTAGTTGTCTATTTGATACCTCAACCTGACCACTGGTTTGTGGATGGTAAGGCGTGGCTACTTTATGATTGACTTTGTATTTTTTCAACATGGCTTCAAAACTTCGTTCTAAAAAGTGGGTCCCGCCGTCTGATATGACAGTTCTGGGGACTCCAAATCTGGGGAAAATGATATCTTTAAACAATTTAGTAACTGGTTTGGAATTACTGGACACAGTGGGTATAGCTTCGACCCATTTCGAGACATAGTCCACCGCAACCAGGATGTAGGAGAAACCATAGGAAGAAGGGAAGGGGCCCATATAGTCTACCCCCACATGTTAAAAAGTTCAATTTATTGCCACATTGTGAGGGGCATTTCATTCCTTTTGGATATGCTGCCAGAGAATTGACATTTGTTGCAATATTTCACAAAATCATAGGAGTCCTTTGCTATGGTTGGCCAGAAGAAACCAGATTGCAGAATTTTTATAGCGGTTTTCTTTGCACTCATGTGCCCCCCCGTGGGTCCTGAATGGCAATGCTCTAGGACAGGGGTGATCTCTTCTTTCGGTAAGCAGTGACGGAAAAGTCTGTCAGCACAAAGGTGAAACAGGTAAGGTTCATCCCAATAATATTGCTTTATGTCGTGGAGGAATTTCCTTTTTTCATGGTGGGAAGCGGATGGGTGAATGATTCTTGTAGCTAGATAATTGACAATATCTGCATACCAAGGGAATCCATGAGTAGCCTTCATTAGTTGGTCGTCTGGAAGAGAATCTCGGATAGGGATTTTATCTTCATCTTTAATTTCGATACGAATGAGATGGTCGACTACGACATTTTCCACTCCGCTTTTATCTTTAATTTCCAAGTAAAATTCCTGAAACATCAACACTCAGCAGATAAGTCTGGGTTTGGCATCTTGTTTCTGAATAAGGTATCGAATGGCAGAGTGGTCAGTGTAGACGATGACCTTGGATCCGATCAAATAGGAGCGGAATTTCTCAAACGCGTAGATGACAGCCAGGAACTCCTTCTATGTAGTAGTGTAGTTCTTCTATGCTTCATCTAGCATTTTAGATGTGTAGTAAATAACGTAAGGTTTCTTGTCGATCCGTTGTCCTAACACAGCTCCTATGGCGTAATCGCTTGCGTCGCACATGATTTCAAAGGGTTGCGACCAATCTGGGGCTCTCAGAATAGGTGCAGAAATTAAAGCATTTTTGAGAGTTGAGAAACTTTGCATGCAGTCTTGGTTAAAGATGAACTCAATGTCTTTCATCATGAGCTGGGTCATGGGTTTTGCTATTTTTGAGAAATCCTTGATAAACCTCCTGTAAAACCCCGCATGACCCAAGAAAACCCGTACTCCTTTTATGTCCTTTGGTGGCGACAACTTTGAGATAACATTGATTTTTGCCTTATCGACCTCAATCCCTTTGTCACTCACTCTGTGCCCGAGGACAACACCTTTAGTTACCATGAAATGGCATTTTTCCCAATTCAGTATGAGGTTCGTTTCCTCACATCGTTGTAAAACTTGTCCAAGATTGATTAGACAGTTATCGAAAGAATCTTCGTAAACTGAAAAATCATCCATGAACACCGCCATTATGGACTCTGTTAATCCTGCGAAAATGGCGGACATACACCTTTGGAATGTAGCGGGTGCGTTACACAACCCGAATGGCATTCTTCTAAAAGCATAGGTTCCAAAAGGGCAGGTGAAGGTAGTTTTCTCTTGGTCTTCTGGGTGTATGGGTATTTGGTAGAACCCGGAATAACCATCTAGATAGCAGAAGTATTTCTGATGGGCTAGGCATTCTAGGACTTCGTCGAGAAAGGGTAGAGGGTAGTGATCTTTCCGTGTGGATTTGTTTAATTTCCTATAGTTGATGCACATCCTCCACCCCATCACCGTCCTGGTGGGTACTAACTCATTTTTGTCATTAAGCACGACAGTAGTGCCTCCCTTTTTAGGAACTACTTGGACGGGGTTGACCCACTGGGAGTCAGAGATCAGGTAGATTATGCCAAATTTTAGTAATTTAAGGACTTCCAGGCGAACCACTTCTTTGAGATTAGGGTTCAGCTTCCTCTGATGTTCGCTTGATGGCCTAAATTCTTCGACCATGGGTAGTCTGTGCATGCATAGGGCAGGATTTATGCCCGTCAGGTCAGTTATGTTTTATCCAATGGCCTTTTTGTGTTTCGTTAGCTCATCCAGAAGTCTTGCTTCCTGGTTTTCTATTAAGGTGGAACTAATGATGACCCAGCATAATTTTTCCTCGTCCAAGAAGGCATGTTTTAGTCCCATGGACAGAGTCTTCATCTCAGGAGCCTTAGGTGGCTCAGTTGCTTCTATAATGGTGACAGCTTTGAGTTCTTCAAAGGTGGTCGTTGGTGCGTCTTCGGCCTTCTCTAAGTGTTGCAGACACTGTTGAACCAACTCATTTGCAGAGAATTCGACTTCTGGGTTGGTTAGGATAGTCTCTAGCTCGTCCGCTGGCTCAGATATTTCTAATTGAGACATTTGTTGTATTGCATCTAGAAGAAAAACCTCCTCTTGGATGTTGGGGCCTTCCATGCTATTGAGGACTCGGAATTGAATTGCTTCTTTTCCGAGCCTTAGAATGATGGTACCAGCTTCAACATCGATAAGCGCCCTGGCAGTAGTGAGGAAAGGTCTGCCAAAAATTATCGGGTATCTCAAATCTTCCTTAATATCCATGATGACAAAGTCGCACGGGACATAGGCATCCTTGCCTATCCTAATTGGAATATCTTCAATGATTCCAAGAGGTGCGGTGATGGTAGAGTCAGCTAACTGAATTGTCATTGTTGTAGGCAGCAGTTCGGTGAAACCTAATCGTTTGCACATAGAATAGGGCATAATGGATATGTTGGCCCCTAGGTCAGCTAATCCCTTTTTGGTCGATGCATTTCCGATACAACATTGAATGCCAAAGGAACCTGGGTCCTTCTTTTTCTTTGGCATTTTATTGAGGATGATATCAGAGGTGGTTTGGGCAAGTTTGACGGTTGCTTGTTCCTCAGTGATGTACTTCCTTAATAACAGAGTTTTTAGGTATTTAGTCCAAGCCGGTACCTCAGAGAGAGCATCAATGAGTGGGATGTTGATGTAAAGTTTCTTCATCTCCTCCTTGAATTTTTGGAACCTGGTGTCCATTTTTGTCTCTCGTAACCTTCCCGGATATGGGATCCTTGGTTTATACTGCAAGATTTCTGGCGTTGTGGACACTTGTTCTTCTTCTTTGCCCTTTGTGTTCTCTGTGGACTTCTCCGTTCTTGGCTTCGGGCTCTCATTTGGCATAAAGGCAGGTGTATCATCATCATCAAGAGTGATCCTTGTAGTTTCATGAAGGGTGCTTCCAGATCTCGTAGTAACAGCATTCAACTGTTCAAGCCTATTATGTCCATGTCTAGGGTTCGATTCGGGTTGCCCTGTAAATGTGCCTGCTGGAGGCTTCAGTTGCGCAACAATTTGGGCTAATTGAGCCTCTACTGCCTTTTGTTGAGCTTGTTGATTGGCGAGCATAGTGTGTTGGGATTGCAACATTTGCCTTATCAAGGTCATCTCATCTTCTGGCTGAGAGGGAGTATTTTTTTGAGGAAGTTGTTGTTGTCCTTGTTGAGGTTGTTGCGGAGGCAGCACTAACTGAGGGTGCAGTTGTGGGTGTAGAGGAGGATGAGTGTACTGATAGTAGGCGGATGGATTCCTGGGGTAGTTGGATCTCGGGAAGTTATTTCTGGGGTTCCCCTGATTTTGATTGAAGTTGCTTGGGAATCCTAGTGGCAACCTACTGGAGGATCCACCTTGCGTCTGGTGTTGCAGATTTGCGGTCCCAGCAGGGTTCCCGTATTGAAATCCTGGGCGGTTCCTTGGTTGATTAGGATTATAATAAACTTGTCAAGGAATGGAATGAATAGAGTTGACTTGTTCTGGAAATTGCTCTTCAGACTGGTCAGTGATTGGTTCATACTGTTGTGGTGGTGGATGCATATCCATCATCACATTGTAAAGCAAACCACATGAAAGAGTTGGATGATCAGATGCATGACAAGCTTCACAGGTTCCTGTGGCTGCTTTCACCTGTTGAACCTGAGGTTCTCTAAGAGAAGTTTCAAGAGCTTGTTGCTTATGAGCTATAGTCTTTAAGGCTTCAGCAATAGCTTTCATCTCCATTGATTCTTCAGCTGTATAGACCTTGAGGACACCTTTGCCAGCTGATCGTCCCCAGTTGGACTGATTCTCAGCTCCATGTGTGACTATTTTCCAGGCATCCTCGTAGTTTTTTCTCATAAAATTTCCTCCATATGAGGAATCCAGAAATTGCTTGATGTCATCACTCACTCCCCTATAGAATGTTTCTATTAATTGGTTTTGGGAGATGTCGTGATGAGGACACTTTCGCAGAATCTCTTTGAACCTTTCCCATGCTTCCGCAAGTGATTCTCCGGGAAGTTGGGCGAAGTTATTAATCTGCCCCCTAATCTCGTAAGTTAGTGAAGGGGGAAAGAACTTCTCCAGGAACTTTTCTTCCAGGGGAGCCCATGTGGTGATTATTGGCTCCCTGTCAAGCGAGTTATACCAGCTCAGAGCTCTCCCAGATAGAGTGAAGTGAAACAGATGCAGCATTATTGCGTCGAAGGAAACTCCGGCCTGTGGGACCAGTCGGCATAGTGCCTTGAACCTCTTCAGATGATCCATACAGTCATCTCCAGAACCTCCAGAAAATGAGATGCCCTGCATGATCTGAATCCATTGGGTCTGGATCTCAAAGGTGGGTATGTTAATGATCGGAGGTCGAACCGGATGGTTGTCTTCATAGTTCTTAGGGATAGCATAATCCCTCAATTCCTTGTTTCTTAGTTCCAACTGAGCAACTTGGTTTGCTGCTTCATTTTCAGCTCGAATGCGGGCCTGTTCTTCCGCTCGGATCTCCTCTTGAATCTGAGCACAAGTATCAGCGATGAGTTGTGCTCTTTGAGCGGCGATGGCGGCGTTGACCCTCTCCATTACTAGTGCAGCCTGGCATTAATCTTCAGCCATTTGCCTGGCTCTTTGGCGGTTAAGTCGAATGCGGCGGTGGAAGCTTCTCTCTACCTCAGAGTCGTACTCTGGATCAGGGGAGAATCTGAGGTTATGCGATGATTGCATACACGTCTTCTACCTGAGTAGAGGAAGAAACACACTTGTTAGATAGTGCGGAAGGTGTGATGAAATCAAGAAGGTATGGAGTAATGGTTAAAGAAAAGTGAAAAACCCTAACCAACTAGCAAGATGGTAAGTGAAATTAAAACGTTCCGTTGTCCCCGGCAACAACGCCAATTTTTGATGGAGCTTCCACTTACGTGGAATTGGGTGCACCAACTAAAAATCCTAAAGATGGTAAGTCTTAAGGTTTAGCCTTGCTTATACTAGATTGAGAACTCCACCCACGTATGCTAGGATACGTGGAAGTCTTATCGTAGTATAGTTGAGGGTCGAATCCACGGGACAACGGTCTTGTTGGTAGCAACAAGATAGAAAACGTTGGAATTCCACTTAATTACTCATTAGTTGGTATTTAGATCGAAAGGTTGGTTTGATTGTTTTAAACTAAGAAAAGTAAAGTAAGCAAGTAAATTTAAGGAAGTTAAACAATGATAAGAAGTCACTAGGGTGTGATCGGGTTTCACTGCCACTACACATGGATCAAGACATGCAAAAATAAAACATAACCTGCAACAAGAGTTTAGTCAGCTGGTATCTTTGTAGATTTAGTTTCCTTTCGGAGAACTAACTACAAAAAGTGTGGGAATGATGCAGCGTCAGCCATCCCCGAACGAATGGTCAACTGCTTTGCATCATTCCCTTCTCAAAGTTTGTTCCTCGACTTACCAAAGTTGTACTTTTATATGTCAACTGATTACATTTCATAGTATGAAAGTACAACATTCGTAAGTGAGTTTACTCCACCTCTCGAAAGCACTCCTAGATACCGAAACAAGCACATGGTGGATACATGCACCAGGAACCAACATACAAACGAGTTTCGAATCTAATAATACAAACGTAGACAATTCATACTAAAAGATAAAAGATAACACAAGTTGGTGATCAAGCAACAAGCATTCATTAAACGTTTGATGTCGAACTGAAAAGATAGAATCTCTATATTGCAAATTATGGATTACATTACATGAGATGAAAACATGGGTAGCGGGGCTACTCCTCGCACCCCAATGAGAGAGACTACTCGCTTATAACTAGGACAAAGAAGGAGGCAAGAAGAGAGAGAGAGAATGTCATCCCCACAAAGGAGAGAGGAAAGTCAACCCCTTGGATAGAGAGAAAGACGATCTTCTATCTTCACAGGTTGCTTGATGATGAGGTCCCCTCTTCCCACCTTCTTTGGGAGAGAGAGAGAAAATATCTTCAAGATGGAGTGTGGATCTCAGACCGGCAACCTTTGGATGGAGGATGGGAGTTGGATTTGCTCTGGAGTGATAGAGGCAGCCTCTGGGCGTCTGAAACTTGATGCCCTTGGGAGGACCCATGGGGTCTTATTTATAGGCCTTAAGTGAAGTCCAAACGGTTTAGTCAGTTTTGGGTCCAAACGGTCTTGAAGACCGTTTGGACTCTGAGACCGTTTGGACTCTGAAACCGTTTGGTTTCATGCGGACTCGAGACCGGTCGGCTTCATGCGGTCTTGAGACCGTTTGACTTCATGCGGTCTTGAGACCGGTTGGCTTCATGCGGTCTTGAGACCGTTTGATTCCATACGGTCTTGAGACCGGTTGGCTTCATGCGGTCTTGAGACCGGTTGATTCCATGCGGTCTTGAGACCGTTTGGCTTCATGCGGTCTCGAGACCGTTTGACTCCATGCGGTCTTGAGACCGGTTGGCTTCATGCGGTCTTGAGACCGTCTGACCCCATGCGGTCTTGAGATTGTATGGTTCTTTTGTGATTTTTCCGTCTTTTTCTGTAATCAAAAAGCAGAAAAGTTAATCTAACAATTTATTTGTAATAAAAGAGGATAGCTAGGGATTTTGTCTAATATATCTAAAGAAGAGTGTAGAAAATGGAAGAAAAATACTAAGATAACATCACGAAATTGGAGGTTATCAGTAGTGGAAGAGGAAGCTTGTGGAGGTGGTTGTGGCTGTTGAGGTGGTGGTGGCCTTGGGTGTGGTGGATTTGGGTTTTGGAGTATGAATTATGGCTGAGGTTGTGGTTGTGGTGGTTGTAGTGGATGGGGGTGATATTGTGGAGGGGGTAGTTGGTATGAGTGAGGTGGAGGATATTGGTAGTTGAATGGGGGTTGTTGAGGTGGAGGAGCATAAGGATAGGGTGGTCCTGGGTACTGGGGTGGAGCATAAGTACTTTAGGGAGTGCTCATGAAGCTACCATCATTGTTTGGGTTAAGCATAGGCTGAGACGGGAGCCTCCCTTCTTCACAACGAGCAAGTGAAAGGGAAATTTGATCAAGCCTTTACTCAGGGCATCTAATCATTTGCCCATGAGAGGACACATATTTCTTCACTTCATCAAGACTCCTTAGCATCCCAAGCACTTCCTCTTCAAACTTGGAGTTGTACTTAGGGCCTTGATGTTGCCTTAGATGTCCTTGCCCCTCCTCATTTTTTTATTTCAGTGAGAAGTTAGGATGATTTCTCCACTCCAGAGTGTAAGAGTTGGACATCGGTCCTTGGTTGTTGTGGTTGTCAAAGGCATGCAAAGCGTTCAATTCTTCATCCATGTCATCAATTGTCATTGTGGATTGACTAGAAAAACCTTTGGCTTGGTTCTTCATCATGTTCATCATATCTGCCATCATCTTCATCATTTAGGGGTTGGCCTCTATTCTGACTGGAGTTGTAGGAGGGGGGAAGGATGTAGTTCTTGTCATATTGCTCCCCTTTAGTTGAAGCTTGGTGTAGGGGCCAAGACTCCTCCGGTGGCTTTTACATGAATGTGCCTCCACATGAGGAATCAACATTGTTTTGACTCAACTCAACCAGCCCAGTGTAGAATGCCTGAACAAGCTTCCACAAAGGTACCTCATGATGAGGGCAGTCACACAGGAGCTTTTGGAACCTTCCCAAGCTTCATGGAAGGGTTCATTATCTTTTTGTGAGGAGGTAATGCATCTCCGCATCTGAGTCAACTTGGTGATCGGGTGAACTTCTTAAGGAACTCATTCTTCACCGCATTCCATGTCACTAACTCAGGCTTGGATATGTAATACTCCTTAGATTTTTCTTTCAGGGAAAAGGGATAGAGGGTTCTTCGGATTGAGCCATCAGTGGCGGCCAATGTGCGGAATGTGGAGCAAGTTTCAAGAAAAACATCTATGTGGTGGTAGGGATTCTCATTCTCCATCCCATAGTAAGTAGGAAGGAGTCCAAGAAGGGTTGGTGGAATGGAGAATTGTTGAGTGACATTTGGTCAACAAGGGTGGCAATTGGGGAGTCGTAGTTCACTAGGGTGAAGTACTCACAGAGAGGATAGTTGGGTTGTGGTTGAGCTTCACCATTAGGATCAGGGCCTTCCATTTCAGCTGGTTGGTGTTGTTTGTGGCAACTTTGGCATCTTCTTCTACCTATTTCGGGGTCATATGGCACCAAGTCGGTACAAGTCGAACACATACTGCTCATGCACAACTGTCACCTGCACAATACACAAACAAGCAACAAGAACCAAGTTAGAAAGCTAGTATGCAAGGGTAAAAAGTAATAAAGAATGGTAATGGTGAGGGTAGTAGGAAAAGCTAAGCTACACTAACTAGCTAGGCCGAGCGCCTCTATTCCCCGACAATGGTGCTAGAAAGTTTGCTGCATTTTGGACTGCCTTGGGTTACAACTAGCAGTTAGATTTGATTAGATGCAACTTAGGCAAACACACGATGGATCTTTCAAAATTTGTAATGGACATAGTCTAACACACTGGATTAGACTATTTGCACTTCACCCGCAAGCACATGTGGTCGTGATGTAGTATAGGCAAGTGGTAAGAGAAGGGTCGATCCTCAGGGAGAGAGGGGGCACTAGAGCTAGGTTAATGTGAGATATGTTCCTAAAGTGGAGTGTAGGGTATTAGGGTTTAAAGGTTGGTTTTGGTTTATTACACTATGATTGAAAGCAATTAACAACAAGAAAGAAGCTAGATTACCAAAAACCCTAGATTACCCTAAGCAAGTTAAGACTAAGAAGATAATTTAAACAAGTAACTAAACAAGAGAAAGAAGAACTACACTACACTAGCAAAAAAATTAGCAACTAAGAGAAAAGTTAAGCACTAAAGCAAGCAAGAGCCTGGGTTGTCACTCACAAACAAGATTAACTCAAGAAAGCTCCAAAGAGAACTAACTACTCAAGCAAATCCTAGAACTAAGAAATTAGCTAAGAAGTAACATAGGAAATTAACTAAACTAGCATTAACAAGCTAAGAAGACAAGGTGGATTTTAAGCCATAAAATGGATAGGAAACATTGATATTAGTTGTGGGAGGTTAGATAACAATCAAGTTTTATATCTTCAATCTAGATTGACTACCAAACAACAAGGCAAGTGCTATTGGAATATACCCTATGCTACTAGTTGGGGAACTAGGGCTATGTGTAATTCTAATAGGACTTGGCAAGTCTAGGTTTCTAGGGTAAGGGGTATTAGGGCAATTGAGAGCCAAGGGTAGGAATGAGAGTAGAGATGAGGGTATTTCACCTCATGTTACTTACCATCTAGCCTTTAGGAAACTCTAAGCAATTGCACTAATCACACTTACACTAGCTATTTAGATCCCACACCTACTTGTAGGAGAAGGGAGTTGCATGTAGGAACAAAGGGGGATAGCTAGGGATCCACTAATTGGACCTAGGAACCATTCCTAAAATAGCCACATACATTCCATTTTCCCTTAGAAGTTTAGTGTCTTCAGGCATTGTATAACAAGCAATCCATGTTTAAAAGTACAAACCACAAGCAAGATAATGGGAAATGAGATAGAAGCAAGAGTCAATCATCATAGAATGGAAATATATTCAATACAAGTTATTTCCCCCCAACATGGTATCAAAGTAACATTTGAACCCCAAACAACCCACCACTAGGGGCTTAGCTAGACATAATCATATAAAAGAGCAAAAAGGAAAGAAGAAAGAGATAGAAGGCCACCCCATAATGTTACCTTCTTAATAGGTGGTTGGATCATCTGGAGGAATAGAAATGAAGGAGTATTCAAACAGAAGCTCAAATCCAGCAACCACCTGGTGCATCTCATCAGGAGAGAAATGGAAAGATCTTCAACTTCTTGGGAGCAAGATGATAGTGCGAACCCTATGCCTAGTACACTGGTTAGGTGGAAAAGACCTGATGAAGGGAACCTGAAGCTCAACATAGACACTACCTTCAAAAATAATATATCTAGCATCGCAGTAATCTATAGAGATAGTAATGAGCTTGGAAAGGAGGATGGGTGAAAAGGATAACAGCCTGTAGTGTCTTGGAGGCTGAGATCTGGGCTATCGCACTAGCTGTAGAGGTGGGACAAGACCTTAACTGCCAGAAACTTCGTATTGAGATGGACTCTAAACAAGCTAAGGAAGCTATAGATGTTGATATTGAAGAGAACACGAAACATGCTCAGTGGATTGCTAACATTAGAAGGAAAATGAAGGAAAATTGGCAATGTAATCACATTAAAAGAGAGGGTAACAAAGCTGCCGATTTACTTGCCAAAAATCACCTGAAAAACCAAGGTGACTGCTACTTCTATAGTAGGGCATCTAATTATCTACTTGAGGTCCTGAACCTTGAGTCTTGTAATGGTAGTAGTACTACCAAGTTTAATTCCAGTTCTACAAGTTCAAATTATAATGTTACCTGTGATTTAGCTTGCATGAGAGGGGCGAGATGAATATATACCCTCTAACTTCCAAAAAAAAAAGATAGAAGGCCATGGAGCTCGTCGAAGCTTCTTCTCCTTCACCTCCTAGCTGTTGTAGGATGACCTCCCTCTTCTAGGGTGGGTGAAGAGCATGGAAATGTAGGGGTTTATGGTAGAAAACTAGGTTTCTATGGTGGAAATGGGGGTGGAAATGGTAGGTGGAGGTCTTGAATACAAGGGAGATAGCCATGAATGCTCTAGAGTAGCTAGGAGGGTGCTAAAGCAGCTAACCTAGTGTTGTGGCTGACACCCATGTATATATAGGTGGTGGTGGAAGCACTATGGTGAGTAGAGGTATTGATTAAATTCAGTGCAGAAAAAGCTAGGTTTTGGGTGGCAGCATGACCGTTCTGTGAGATAGTTGGAACGACCGTGGTGGGAGGGAACGACCGTGGTGAGAAATGAAAGATGTCAGAGTGGAAGTGGTGAAATGTAGGCTGGTAGCACGGTGGTGTTGGACAACACGACCGTGGTGGGGGCTAGGTAGAACGGCCGTGGTGGGCGAGGTGGAATGGAGGTCGTTCTCATCAGTAGGCCCATTTTGATCCTTAGCAGCATGGTCGTGCTGGCTGGCATGACTATTTTGTGGGCTTCTCAGCATGATCGTGCAGGGTAGCACAATCGTTTTGGCAGTGTTATTGTATCTTGACAAAATGAAGATCACTCTATAACTTTTGCATTGGTGAGCACGACCGTTCCTTGGCACCACGACCATGCTGGGGTCTTCAGTAGCACTTTGTACTTGAAATTTCATGATCCATGGACTTCTTTGCTTTAGCTTGACCCTTGGCCACTAGGGGTAGGTTGAGGGAGATTTAGGGTCTTCTTTAGACCGCTCCATGGGTGGAGGAATCCTAGAACTCCTTCCTTCTCTTTCATCCATCTAAGGCATGGTCCAAGTACCTAAAAAACATACAAAGAACGTACATAAGTGCATTTGATAGTAATATGCATATTGAGGGAATTAACTTGCATTATACTATGTTTAGATGTGATTGAGATGCAAAAAAGACACAAGATGAAGCCCTAAAATAGGGTTGCATCACCACCCTAAACTTAAAACATACTTGTCCTCAAGTATGCTCCAACTTAATCTCTCTTTCAATTCAATGAAGGAGCAAAGATAATGCAACATGGTAATGTTTATTGGATAAAATGAGTTCACATGAGGAATTAGGCATGAAATCCACTACTCTCTACTCATTTTCATTCTTTTCAAGTGTGAATCAAGCACAAAGAACTAGAACTTAGAATATTGATCACCATTCACATATGCAAGCAATGCAATTTGATCCTTAGCTGGTAGCACGGTCGTGCTACATGAGGTTCTAGGTGGTGATATGTTGACACTCTCACTATTTGATCAATGGTCAAGATCGGTTTAATCCAATTAAATCTTTGAAAAACCCTAGAGAGTGATAAGAGCATTCAAATAAGTCTTTTTTAATAAAAAAATCATAGGAATCCATTAAAATATTTGAAGAGGCTAATGCGAATCCTAGTTCCCTGACTTACATTAATATCTATATTTTGATGAGTAGAGTTTTATTAATTACCTAATTTTGATGATTGCGACTCCATGACTATAGAACTGATAATATCAATAATTCTAATGTATAAATTACTTTGAAATCCTAATGGAGATCTGACAATACTTTGAAGTATGATGAAACATGTAACTTGTCTATAATTACTTAATACATATCTCTATGTACTACATGCCTTAACACTTTACATCCCTCCTCCCACCCATTACAGGCTAACATAAGGTTGTATTGACAAAGAAAACAAATGCACTATGAGATGAATATGTCTGTCATTTAGCAAGCACCTTTACGTGGAGGGAGACCCACATTGGAATGAATTTTAGTAGATTGACCCTAAAGAGTTGGCAAAAAAAACAATTAATGTCTCTACTCTATAGAGTAGATCATGAGGCCTTTGGCACTATAGTCAAACTTGAAACGTAGTTTTGATAACTTAAAGTGACTAATATGTCCCTATACTTTAGATATAGTAATGTAGTCAAACATAAGTCCAATTAGGACAACATGAGGATGAATAAATATATCCCTAATGTTGATGTGTTCTCCCTTACATATGAATATGAAAAGTTGATATGATAATCTGAATAAAAAACTTTAGGATTCTATATTATTAAAAGGGTTTCATGAGGTAAATCCTAATTGTAAATCCATACCATATATCAAACCAACCTAAAAAACTAATATTCTTTCTCAACCTCAAAACCCTAGGTAAGGGCCTTTGAGATTTTTTAATACCTTTTGGTGTTGAATATTTGTTTTTAGACTAAATTATGTTTGGACATAAGTCTTGTGTTGTTTGGACATCACCTTCCTCTGAATAAGGTACATGGGTTTATTATGAGTACTCATTCTTAATCTTACTTTATTTTCAAAGATTCTCAAAGCTTACATAAAGTTTACCATTTATGCAAATTATTGGTTGATTAAATACCTGCAATCCATAAAGATGTAAGTGCATTACTCTTATAGTCAATATAATACCTGAACTCGATACTCATTAGAGTGATCTAAGGAGATAATTACTCCCAGAAATATGGGAAATGGTTACTGAGAGAATGACCAAAACAATTTGATAAGGTGGAGAAAGCCCGTTACTAGGAAAATCACAAGGGAACTCATTGTTGGGGCAAACTCCATAAAGTCTATTATTGGAATAAGAAGTGGAACACCAAATGATATGGAATACTCATAGGTTAGCAATGCAAGTTGGAAATAAGCAGTATGTTACTTACACATATTTGATCTTAGATTGATATATATATATATATATATATATATATATATATATCTGTGTGTGTGTGTGTGTGTGTGTGTGTGTATGCGCGCATGCACATGCTTGTGTGTGTGTGTGTATTTTATTAATATTATATGCACACATTTTTGGTTGCACCCACATACACATCATAGTTTTATGATAACCCACATTTTGTTTGTCAACATTTTAGTGCTTAGTTGCATATATGAGAATCAAGATATATACTCCAAGAGTGATAATACATGAGTTGTACAGTTGATGATACATGGAGGATTTAGATAGTTCATTCCCAAAATAATTAGTTTCTCATTTCCGAAATACATGTAACTTCTTAGAGGAGATTGTTTCTTCTCTAATGACGTACACAATACATTGGCTTGTAATTATAAATGATTATTGGTTGTTTACTATAAATCTAGATCCTAGAAATATTGGATGACCACCCTTGCCTCTCTGGTCCACATTTAATGGGGATAATGGGACGGGAGGGTTTATATAATTGGTATCATGGACCAAATTTATATATAAATGATTCTTAATACTCAATAATTTTCAAAAACTCTATATAATCATAAGGGAATAGTTAGGGTATTTATGATCAGTAATGGTGTCTATGTTGGATCACAATATGCAAATTGTGAATATATTCCTCCACAACACTAGTTGCTTTACAAGGACTCTCAGTATAAGTTGCCCCTACTTGACCACAACATGAGGATGTTCCCAAAATAAAATACCTCTAGGTATTCTCATCTAAACACAATCTCTTTATCATCTTTGTTCTTTTCAACTTAAGAGTACCTCTTTCTAAACTCTATAATTTTTCTCTCCTCATCTAAAATAAGGTTTCAAGGAAGTAGGCTTAAGACATTCTCCACAAATTTAGGCATATGACATGTCAATTGTGATTTAAATATATATACATGTGAAACATATTTGATCCAATGTAGGACTCTGTCATAGGGAGAAACCCTAGAAACTCCTAGGAACCTAGCATGAGCTGAGATAACCTACGTATATATGAAGTCTCTGTGAAGGGTAAAAGATACAGAAAACCTCATAGGAGGAAGTTAATTCCTAAACCCTAGTAAAAAATAATGATCATAGGCATACATGGATGATGAAGGAAATAATAACATTATAGGTGAAAACCCTAACACTAAATGAAGAAATAGAAGGAACAATGAAAAGAAAGTTGACCCATGAATCTGAATGAAAAAGTTATGATCATGGGTGGTACATAAAAATGTGCAAACCCCAACAGTGAGTAGAGGTATCTACAAAATATATAAGTATACCACCTACAATCTAGGAGGAACCTAAGATATATGAGTCTGATAAACCTTAGAAAGATATCTCCCAAGTATGGGATTGTATCCATACAAATGCTGATATGATCCCTCATACACCTAAGCATTGTGCAACCTAAATGAGTAAGTATACTATGGTGAGAAAATAATTATGGTTGAAAGAAATTTATTCTCAAGCCTGCCCTTGGTGAAGTTAAGGGCATAACCATGCATATATATATATATATATATATATATCCTAATCAAAAGAGGAGGAAAGAGATAACTTAATATAAGTAGCCATAGTGATAAATACATGGAAGTCTAGAAGTGTTGAATTTTGGAGAAGTTCTTATACACTAAAGGAAGGAAGTCAAATTCCTTATGACCATCTCTATATGACCCTATAGCCCTTGGTTCTAATTGCTAGAACTCAAAGTTGTGATGAGGCTATTGACTTAGCCATGCAGTAGGAATACACCTTAAGGTTAGAAGAGGAGAATATGGTGGGACACTTAGGGTATGTTGAGCGCTTAGTAGAGAAAAAGAATCCCAAGGAGTCTGATACAAATGCTCGTGGTCATGCCAAAGGGTAAGAGAACCCTATTAAGGAAAGTAAGGATAGAGGGGATAATAGAGAATGCTAGAGTTTTAGGACTTTAGATGCCACCTCACTAAAAGATGGTGCTATATGAAATGTAGTGTGTTACTAACTCAAAAAAAGGGTATATCATGTAACACCCTGAAGCTTTCAAGTACCCATACTGAAGGCACCCAACCTGAAATGAAAAATCACATTTCTCCCCTTAACTTGGAATACTACGCAGGGTGCACATATGGGAGACTTTAGAACAACCACATGATGCTTTATGGATGAGATAGGTTGTGCCTGGGTAATGTATACCTAGATCCTAATGAGGGTCAAGCTAGGAAAGAACCTGGAAAGACCAATAGAAAACTAAACTAAACATATGTTTGATCTAGCTAGCCTGGATTGACTAATCCATCCTGGGAGATGATGATGCTTGTGAATAAGTAAATCACATCAAGGTTTTAGCATTTAGAAAAACCAAATGAGTTTGGTGAGATGACTTAATCACCAACATTATGTTATTGTGGATTCACTTGCATGCAAGTACAAAATTCATGCAAGTACATGGGGTACTACCAATGTTGTGACACCCAATTGGTTAAAATTGATGTTGTATGACCAAGAGGTTACGAGTTCGAACCCCAGGCGGTGAGATGAATAAATCACCATTTTAAAAAAAGTACATGGGGGTACAAATGAGTGTCAAACAAGTACATGGAGCATGCAAGTATGTGTGATACATATAGGTTGTTATGCAAGCACGCATAACGTTGGAGGTCAATGGTTATGTAAAGAATAATGTGAGAGTTAATTTCTCTTAGTGGTGTTCAGGTATGTGGAGGATCATTCCATGTAAAGGGAAGGACTTTATGGAGGAAGAATAGTCTGAAGCCCGTGGGAGCAATATATGTGGCTAGAAACTCTAATCTCCTAACGATAAATAAAAGAACACCCTAGACTAGACTCCTCTTTGAAGATGAGTTGAACCACCTTGTATTTGGTTTTGAATTTCGAGATAACTCTAGATGTCCTAGAAGGATTTAAAACTAAAAGACGAGTTGCATAATGATCTTCTGGTATAATGTATGAGAGATATAAGTTCTTGCAACTATATAGTGAAATATGCATAAAATGTTCTGTATGGTGTTTTTCATTACAAAATTGGGGAATCAATTCATCCCATCCCCATGGGGAATCGAAATAGAGTCCTTGCTCTCAAAATATGCATGCAAATACATTGATGAATGAATTTGGTAAATTAATATATTATAATTTAATATATTAAAAAGATGTTATGTCACAATAATGCGAGATTAAGGTCTGTTTGTGGGTACTCTTATAGATAGTTGGTGCTTTGTTAAGCATGAAGGGTAATTTGGAGCTGCTCTCCCTTCCACACGTTGTTGTTAAAAGTGTTGGCTCTTGCTCTTATCCGGCTTGATCAATTTTTTGTTGATCCAGTGCTAGGGGTTCCTTTTTGGGTGTTTTTCACCCAGGTAGAAACCCAATGTTCAGATGGTTAAGAAGGTCAGTAGCTTCAAGGCTAGTTTCAGGCAGGATAACTTGTTTTTGATCTATGTCAAGCTACTGATACTACTTGTGGGTACGCTGAATGCATGTATCTGTGGCTTGTAATTAGTCTTCTTTCGGTAGGATTGCTTGGATCTAGCTATTTTAGTTAGATAGGTCGTCTTAGTTTCGTCTATTTTTTTTTAGAAATCATGTGGTTCCCCTGTGTGGGGTCTTGATCCTTGTATGAGCTTTTAGCTCCTGTTGATGTAATGGGTTGATGTAATGGGGTACTTAGTGCCCAAAGTTTTTGGTATTAATAGTAACACGTTTTTTGACCGACCAAAAAAAAGAAAACCCTTGTCATTCATTGTCCAAAACCCACTTGTAAAAAATACGGTGTGTGTACAACAGAGATTAATGGTATACCTCTGGGACAATACGCCCGAGACAAACAAATTTGAACCCCCTCCAAGTGCCGTATAATATGCTTAAGAAACTATCATTTTTTTCAATTGCATCGATTGTGTACTATATTAATTTAACCAATCATATTATACCCCATTTGATATTTTGAAACCTTTCTAATGAATTTCTAGGTAAGTTTTTTTCCCTTCTCCTTATGTCTGACTCTGATTCAATAGAGAAAAAATTGGTTGTAAATAGACTTGTTATTTCTCATGCATTTCCTCCGTTCACTTTTATTTTCCTACATTCCCCATTATTTTATCCAAACCAACAACTGCCGTTCAATTTTCCTCTCTTCATTCACCACCTACCAAACAGAAGCTTATAGTGTCCAAACATAGATCGAAAATTGAGGAAAAAATGTACATTCTTTAAGGGAACAAGTAAAGTACATAACCTCAAAGATAGGTGTGAGCATAATTTGATTAAACCTGATTAACCACATGGTGAATTAGATTGTCAGTTCCGATTAACAGTTTGGTTGAAGGAAATTGTAATCTAGTTTACCAATTAACCAAAATATATTGTACATAGTTTAGAATTTGTTTAGGGCCATGCAAACATGTCGGCCCAAATAAACATACCTGCGGAAGCGGAAGTTGGAAAATTGCAGCCGGACTCCCTGCCGGCCTACCGCGAGCTATGTTGCGCCTTTCCGCCTTACGCACAGCTGCACAAACCCTGCCAGGCGGAACCCTGTCACGGTCTCTCTCGGTCGCAGACTCGCAGTTGTGGCGGCTGCTATCTCTCCGTCCCTACTGCGGCGATCCCTCCTCCGCCCACCGGTAGCTACAATTGGGCTAGGCCAGGTCGAAAGCATTCCTCTATCCGCGAGCCGCGACTCAAGTCTCCCGACGACAGTCTGTTGTGTGACTAGTGTAAATCAAGGGACCTTCTTCCCTACGTCTCCGCAAACACATCTCCAGTCGATCTCGTTCCTCCTGCATTGCTACAGTACAGTTACATATAACCTGGACGAACTGACTACTGTGCTATACATTCTACTTCGAATTATCTTTAACCCCGACCCAATTAACCGAATGTTCACCCCTACACAGAAAAGCTGCAGCTAACCATTTGGCAACGCCAAATGCCTCCAAGTCTTTGATCCGGTTAACGCACCACGTCATCAAATGGAACCTGAAACTTACTGCTCGTAGCTTTTGAGCTCAGCTGTAGGCCACTATCCCGAGATTGATCAAACGCCGCCCAGCAAGTCCGCCGAGGGCACACCCTCTCTTCTTCTGATCATTCTATCCAATAAAGTAATCCTGCTTCCAAACAGAATCCCAACCTTCTTCTTAATAGCGATTCTGCATGGTATCCAAGAAATCCAATAGATTGAATCCTTAAGACGCTAGGTTTCACATTAACCCGTTTTTGATGCAAACCGAACAGCAACATATTGGTAAGCGGAACAGGACGACTGGCAACATTATGCTTACGAGGGACGAACTCGCCGCCCCACTTGAGCTCTTTCCGCCGGTCGAGTTTTGCTGTGCCTACGGCTCATCTCTTCTCCCCAACAACAGTGATAAGGTATCAAGGCTTTTCTTCTCCCCTCAACACACTACCGTCAAATAGTTATCTTTGGCTTTTTTTTTTTAAACTTTCTCGCCACCTCCCTAGATATTACCATTTAAATAATGTGCAGGAAAATTTCCTGCGGAAATGCTATTTCATGGGCGATTAATAGTTATTTTGTGGTTTCTCAGGGAGCAATGGTGGATTATATACTGGGTGTGGCTGATCCTGCAGTGTGGCATGCTGAGGTGGGGTTTTCCATCTTGCAGCCGAATTTGTTTATTCTGTGAACCTATCTCGTGACTGTACTAATAAATTTGAGATAAAAGCAGAATATGGAAAGGAATAAACACCATTATTCATCATGGATGTCATGCCTCGGCCCCAAAGCAGTAAATTTTCATGTGACTTTTCTTAAAATATTATTTTATGGTGATTCGAATTTTTACTTTTGAGGAGAAATTCCCAACCTTATAAAATGTTCAGAACTTGTGATTATCAGTTTGATGCAGGTTACTCAAGTTGCTGATAGAATTGGAGTGGGGGTTCACTTCAACCCGTTTGTCCAGTGGAAGACTGACAAGGTTTTGTCCATCTCTAATACACAGCTGGTTCATGTTTATATTTTATCTACATGTCGTGCCTTTAATTTATGTATCACCTTCATATCCTATTGAATTAATTTGTTGTAGAAAAATCTGCAGATGATCAAGTATGGTGTTGTTCGAATGCAAGATCTGTATGATGACGTACTAACTTGGAATAGACTCTACCTCAGCGGTCGTCTGCAAAAACCTGTATGTTGGTTACTGAGGTTTGAGTTTCATGCCAATAAACAGCATCCTTATTTGTATTGTTTAGTTTCAGATTCATTTTATTTTTCCACCTTAGAATCCATTTTTTCTTGAAGATCTTGGCAGAGAAATATGAACTATGAAGCCATGTTTTCTTCATCTACCCTCTGCTTGAACAATTTCTGACGTATTTATTTATAGGTTGAAGTCTTACCTCAGAAATAAATATACACTCAAAATATAAAAAGATTACATCAAAGAATCCATGTTCTGCCAGCCACATTCAAAATCATAGTCTTCCCTTCTCTCCCTTTTGAAGAGTGGAAGCATGCTCTGTCAATGTCCACTCCCAAACTGGATCTAGTAAATGTTATGTGGCTCCTCTCATATGCTAGATAACTGCAGCCTATATGAATAATGTTTCAGGTTCAAATTGACCCAATTACTCAACCCACGACACATAATAGCCTAAACAACTAAATGTGCTGCCAATAAGGCCCCTGTAAAGCGATGAAGCTCAAGTTGTTAGTTAGTACAGTCGTATGTGATAAAGAGTACATATTAGCCTATTTAGTTAATAGGTTAATTAGTTAGTGGGCCTTTAGTGTCTCGGCCCGTTTAGAATACTTGGGACACAAGTCTCAGAGTTTCTCCCTTGCTCCTATATATAGGACAGGATTGTACCTCTTTTATTAATTGAATCAGTTCAATACAATATTCTTTCACATGGTATCAGAGCACGTTCGCTCCTAGGGAACCCTAACCTAGTCGCCGCCCCTCTTCCCTTTCCTCTCCGGCCCGCACACAACCCTAGCCGCCGCCTCTCTCTCCGAGAGAGAGCAACAGAGGGGGCGCCTCTGCCTGCGGGAGGCCGCCGCCGCCGCCATTGCCATGGCTTAGGCCGGCTGCCTGCCAGGCATATCTCGACCTCCATGATCGTATCTATTCTCCTTTCTTAACAATCCAATTTTCTTTCCGTACGCCTACGCTATCCTTCCCGGCTATCTGCATCACTCCCACCGCCGCCACGTCCCGGGCAAGCACCGCCGATCAGCAGCAGCGCTGCTGGTTCCCAACAACAATATTGTCGCCGCCACTAGCCGCAACTGCCGCCAATCCTAGGAGAACCCGCATCAGCAAGAGAAGCGACACCACCGTCGGCAACATCCATCTGTAGTTCACTGCCGTCGGTCACCACCCATCAACAATATCCATCGCTACTAGTTGTAGTCGCCACCGGTTGGGACATCAGCCGTTGCTGCCTGCCCATGTGTCGTAAATCAACCGATGCCGCCAATCAACAGCGACAACCTTCACTAGCAACCTCCGCCGCCGCCGCAAGCAAACGAAATCCACCAAAACCGCCGGTCCATAGGAGCAACAGTCATCATCTAGCCGTGCTGCTACCGCCATCTAGCCATGCCGCCCTGACGTCCTCAGCACCAACCTTCACCGCCTGTCATGGAGAGGCTCTGCACTTGGCTCCGCATGTAGCCTCATGGCATACAATATCTCTGGAGCCACACAGGAGACCGTTATCATCTCCTCCGATGCGACTAAGTGCTACATCAGCCGAGCGACATAATCCATGCCCCCGACTGCTGCTCCACATTGCTGCCCAACTGCTATTTGTCTCGCCATCACCATCCATTATCTCTGTCTATTGCTGCTACATTGCTTCTGCTTAGAGAGATGCTCCATTACCCCTAATTGTATTATCTTCTCCCAAGTATGAGTGACGTCCTCCTCTATATTTTTTTACTGCCCCCAACTTCTCTGTCTCTATTGATATTCGAATCCTTACTCGGATCAATCTTTGGCTAATCGGATCCAATTTTAAGCCTAATCGGATTTTTCACAGGGGCTCTGCCCCCAGCGCCCCTAGATTTGTTGCCCTAACGGGCCAAACAAATCCCTTTTTGGGTCGGGATTAGATCCATTTAATTTTCTACCCGAATCTTACATTAACCCATTTAACATATTCTCTTCGATTATCGGTTTCATTCTCCACATATTACACATCTCCATATCACAAATTCCTCTCAAATCCACAAATTCCTTTCCCACCCACCCATCATGTGTGTATCTCTTTTTCCACGTGCGGAGGGGCCATATATCCATTTCTCTACACCAAACACTCACTCTCGTCGTATTTGGTGTGCAGGGGGGGATAGAGAGCAGAGTAAGAGATGAGAAGAGAAAGAGTGTGTGAGAGAATATGTATGAGAGAGAGTATGAGAAGAGATGATATATGTATTCAGGCTACTATGGAGCTTCGTATTGTTCAACACATTTGTTCTCCACTTCCAGACAACATTGAAGGATCTCCACTGCAGCGTTGACACCGAGCTTCTCGCGTTCACCGCATTATGTACGTCAAGATAAGAGTTTGCTACGCATATTTCAGCCCTCTTGGTTCCTCTTCCTTCAGTGTTAATGGTGGTTCAATTGATCACTCTTGCTGCATTCTTGAGAGACATATGGGTGCTTTTTCAGACTTCTTAGAAGTTCAACAATTTCAAGCCTGCCAAGTCTACATCTGCAAGGTTGATTCATCCAGTTTTTATCGTCACCAAGCTGCTTTCATCACGTCTTCTTCGAGCTGCATCTGCTGTATTAGCATCGCCTTCTGCTGATCTTCTTGGGACTTTCCTTGATGGATGATATCTCCTTTCCTGTCAAGCCCGACAGAGTTATGGTACCTGCATCGTATCACCAACATATCGTCCATTCGTGTTCGTGCCACGTTATGCACGCCTTTCTAGACAATTTGAAGATTCCGCTACTGCTACATCGACATTGTGTATCCGCGTTCGTGCCGCGTTAAGTACGTATTCCAGTGAAGTTGTCATAGTCGTGGTATTGATGATCGTCTGCTCCAAGTGGCGAATACTGCTGCAGTATTCAGGTTCCATTTCAAATGTTCTTCATTCCAGATGCACTCCAAAAGACCTTCATCAATGCTCGAGGATCTCCAACCTGCAAAATACAATTTCAAAGAAAAGAGGCGTCATCATATGGTTTAGGGGGAGTATTGTTTAAGGGGGAGTATCATCTTTTGTATGGGGAGTGATATTTATCTTTTATCATTTCTATCTTTTCTTTTATCGAGTCCTGTAACTCCAAGCTTGGACATGTGTTTCACCCATGATCCAGCTTGAGGGGGAGTGTTAAAGAGCATATATTAGCCTATTAGTTAATAGGTTAATTAGTTAGTGGGCCTTTCGTGTCTCGGCCCGTTTAGATTACTTGGGACACAAGTCTCAGGGTTTCTCCCTTGCTCCTATATATAGGACAGGGTTGTTGTACCTCTTTTATTAATTGAATCAGTTCAATACAATATTCTTTCACAATATGCTTGTAGCCATATAATCCAATCCAATTATTGATCAGTTTGAGCCAGTTTATCCTGGGGTTATGCTGTCAACCACTTGGATCTTAATGTACTCGTCATGCCCATTCATAACATCAAAGAAACCTGCTACTAAACAGTGTATGATTCTAGAGGACTGACTCTTGTGCATACTTGTTAAGGCTCTCACCTATGTGGCCACATAGGTGTCATGGCACCCCAAGGTAGTGCACATTGACATTCACGAATAATTTACCACTTTCAGTATTTTTGTGATACCTAGGTGTTTTAGGGCATTTATGTTCTTTGTTAGGGTCATAGTGTTCAAATTAAACGATTTTATCCATCTTACGTGTTTGAATGCCATCACTATGAAGGTTTCATACCCTTTATGTCCAATTTTTGTTTTGCCCTACTATGGACCTTAGATCAAGTTTCCATGTTGGTCCTTCATTATGGCTTCAATTGCAGTGTGAAAGATCATAGTACTTAGATTAGAGACCTCTTACATATTATAGGAACCCCTAACACCGTATGCACGGTAAAAAATATGGATAAAGGCCAAATAAGGGTGAATATAACTTGGGCAAAGAATGTGGTGTCCTATTCTATGTTAGGTTTATAATTGGAATACAAAATTTTATAAGGGTGAATATAACATTTGCTATCCTAATTACACGATAATTGGAATACAAAATTTTATAACACCTATATTAGAGCCCCTAGAACCTCAAGTACCCCTATAAACTTCTAAAATGTATTTTTGTTACACTTTATATATGACTTAAGGCTTATTTTGTGAATTAACCATGAAATATATGTATTTGTCTGTGTATCTGGCCATAAATTGTATTTCATTGTACGTAACCGTATAGTATATGTACAAGGAAATAATCATGATAACAATGTGAGTATATATATAAATCTTTGGGAGAAAATACTCTATATTATATCAAGGGCATTTAAGCATGCCAAGGAGCCTTGAAGCTTTCCACCCTAACAAGTATGCTACTACATATTCTAGAGGTTGCCCCTATTACCATTTTGCGGTCTATATAATACATCGTTCCATTTGACGTAATTATTACACTTTTGGCTAGCTCTTGCCTTGACGTCATTTGTAATGAACTAGTTTAAGATGGACCCATATATTAAACATATGGCATCTAGTAGCATAAAAACTCTTAAGGCCCAACAACAAACCACATTTATTGCTTAAGGCCAACTTATTTATGTAGTAGCTGTGTGCACAAATATATTTTGCGACGCATGACATTATTATTTTCTAAGTATAAAAGCATACTCTAGGAGTATATATTCATATAAATTATTATAATATATATATGTGTGTGATATATACACACATATGTATATGAGAGTGTGTGTGTGTGTGTGTGTATATATGTATGTATCTAGGCTAGAATACATATATATATATATATATATATATATATATGTATATGTATGTATGTTTGTATCCAGGCTAGAATATATATATATATATATATATATATATATATATATATATATATATATATATATATATATATATACAAAGTTAGGCTAGAATACACTCGAGTGTATCCGGAGCGGAATACACTCAAGTAGTTTTTCATGATGTAATATTTTTTTTGAAAATCTAATCCGTTGATCTTCTTAAACATCTCGTGAATAACTCATGTGCAAAATTTGAGCCAATTTGGACATTTATATGTCATGTTATGAAGACCGCAAAAACTATTCCCTTGGATGAGTGACTTACACTCATCCAAATGGGCTCAAAATTTGTATGTAGCCTAGTTATAGTATGACGGTGAAGATCAACGGTTTACATTTTGTAAAAAATTGTCTTGATATGCAAACACACTTGAGTGTATTCGTGCGATCCGTACACTCGAGTGTATATATATATAATCAGGCTAGAATACACTCGAGTGTACGGATCGCACGAATACACTCAAGTGTGTTTGCATATCAAGACTATTTTTTACAAAATGTAAACCGTTGATCTTCACCGTCATACTATAACTAGGCTACATACAAATTTTGAGCCCATTTGGATGAGTGTAAGTCACTCATCCAAGGGCAACAAAATCGACGCGCAAAACTAATTTGAAATGCATAGTTTTTGCGGTCTTCATAACATGACATATACATATCCAAATGGGCTCAAATTTTGCACATGAGTTGTTCACGAGATGTTTAAGAAGATCAACGGATTAGATTTTCGAAAAAAATATTACATCATGAAAAACTACTTGAGTGTATTCCGCTCCGAATACACTCGAGTGTATTCTAGCCTGACTATCTCTCTCTCTCTCTCTCTACATATATATATGTATGCATGTATCCAGGCTAGAATACATATATATATATATATATGTATATATATATATATTTGAGTTAGAAGAGACATTAGTCTCCCCCCTCCCTCAAGAGCATGCCAGAGCCCGGAT